>VZTY01007494.1:5513-16445 GCA_013400935.1 Turnix velox
TAGTGGGAGGTGTCCCTGCCTATAGCAGTGGGGTTGGAACTTGATGATCTTTGAGGTCCCTTCCAACCTGAACCATTCTATGATTCTGTAAGAGTTGCTTGTGCTTCCACAGGTCAGCCAGATGCCATTGGTTTGAGGTACAGGACCGAAAGAGCATTTGTTACTGTGCAGTGGCTAGAGTTCACCATTTTCAGTTGAAAAACCCATAAAAAAATATGATTATTCACCAGCCAGCCTACACCTTTGTTACAGCTTGAGTTTGCCTGAAGCCAAGCCTACAAACGAGGGAGTGAGGAAGGAGTATAATGGAATTAATAAGTTTACAAAATGCATTCAAGCAAATGATGCTAAAGCCACTGTTTAAACCTCCCATCACGTGCAGATCTAAGGAGGCAGTGGTTAAAGAAGAACTTGGTAATTCTCCATTTTGATGGGAAGAGATGGCTAGAAGGAAAAAAAATGTTTTTCTGGGGCTGAAGACTTTTAGCTTTTATGGCTTTCTACGTGGGAGTTTTTCATCCTAGCATTTTTATTTTTTTTTATTAGCCAACAAAAGTAGCAGAGTAACAACTAACATCTATTAAAAAATTAGTGGGGGAGGCAAAGCAGGGCTTATAATGTCGTTATTACTGCAACCTTAATAGGGCATAATGCCAAATACCTCTGTAATGAAAATCAAATCAATGCAACAATGCTTCCCCATTACCTTTAGCTGGGGAAATGAAATGTCACAACATATTTTGGATACTTCCTATTGGAGACCAAGGCGTATGGGACTGATTTGCAAACAGTAGGCAAAAGGATTTTGTTTAAATTCGCTGCAGGTAGACAACTGCTGAGAGTTTTAAACATGTTTTTTGTTTTCTAAAGACAGCGAAGGATAGAGCACTGGCCATAAAATGTGAAACAGATTTGGACTAGACTAAATGTGGTGTATGTACTTCCCTTTTTCACCCAAACACACATTTCTTTACCTAAGCTGAGACTGCTCTGGAAAATCTAATCACTTCATTTAGTCTTGTGCTTTATGGTCCTACACGTTTAAAGTGTTCTTTAAACATTTTAGATGATATATTGCCATGGCATAAGGAGGAGGTGTCACAGAAAGAGCCACTGGCTGTCCAATCTCAATGGAAGAGGTTGCTCAGAGAGGTAGTGGAGGCTCTATCCCTGAAGACAATCAAGGCCAGGCTTGATGAGGCTCTGAGCAACATGATCGAGTGCAGGATGTCCCTGCTGACTGAAGGGGTTGTACTAGGTGCCCTTTGAAGGTCCCATCCAACCCTATGATTCTGTGATCCTCTGTCCACATATGGACAGTTGAAGAACCCCACCTCTTTGGAAATCAGGAGGTGTTTTGCAGGCTTCCTTCAATGGGGTCACATCCTGAGCATCTTATTCACTTTTTCCTCTATCTGCATTCAGGCACAAGGGAGTTCAGACATAAAAAGGCTGACTAAATACCGTGCAAACAGTTCAGAATTTGGCTGTCTTTCATAAATAATGATTCAAAGGTTTGATTTAGCTACAGATCAGCCTGAGCCACACAAACTGCATGTGGCTCATAACTGTGTCAACTCCCATGGCAGAGAATTTTTTCCCCCACATGTTTTGTTTCAGCCAAAGCTTGGCCTGAAAGTTCATGCAGAAAGACAAACTGTGAATCAGAAATCCCTATCAGCGCTGTGGGTGAAACGCGTACCAAGATAGCCCGCAGCCACATGCCAGCTTGCCATTGACCTTTTATCTGCATAAATAGTCCTGACCTTTGGGCTGCTCAAATTAGTGCTAGCTGCTCAAGCAGTCAAGTATCACAACCCTGTTCTATTCAGCCCACATCTCTTTGCCTCTAACCACTCACAACTGGCTCCTTCACCAGGCAGTGGTGGTTGTGTGGGGGCATGGGGCACCTTCTTACCTCTGTGGGCACCCTCTGCCTCGAAGGACATCCAATGCTGGCTGGGGAAGACCATGGTGAAGCCTCACTTCACCAACTGAGGCACATGGAGAAGAGTGAGTGAAGGAGCTGATGATTCTCCCTCAAGCTGACACTTTTCCATGGGGAACAATAAACATTTGCCTCCACTCTTGCTTTAATTTATCATGTCTTCTCATTAAAAATCTCAAATCAGGTCAGTGAGCCCTAAAAGAAACTTGAAATCAAAAGAAATACAGTTACCAAAGTAGTTATTTATTTGATAAGCATCAAAGCGAGTTGTTCTGATTAAAAAAAAACTGCAGTAGATCACTAAAGCACAGATCTCTCTCTGTAAAATATAATCTACTTTTTATTCAGTGGACTGTAAGCTGTATGAGTTTAATGCCCATTATTGTCTCAGTAGACCAGTGCTAGCATGCTCTCTCATGTAAATAAACATTTAGCCCTTTTTCAAAATGCATCATTTATGTCCCTGAAACCACAACAGTTTGAGTTATTTTGGGAAATAGGTATTTGCACAGTTTTGCGAGTACTTTTTTTTTTTTTCATTTGTTTAAAGAGATTCTTTGGTTGCTTAAATGACAATATTGACTCAGCCTGGAAATAAGAGAGTGTGATGCTTCTAACGATACAAAGTGAGGAAAAAAATACCTTTTTGAGATTTTCCACAACATCTGCACAGACATATTTCAAAGGGAGGTTACTATGCCTGAAATCCTCTTCTGAAATCCTCTTCAAAGCTCTTTTTCTCTGATTCCCTTTAATTGGAGTTTTTTTGCTCGGTGGCTGTTTCAGTCATGGGACAGTAGATAGTAACTGTGTTTTCCAAGCTGTTGTATGTTGTCTGCATGATGTTTTAAAAATTCATTTGACTCCTATAATGCATTCTGGAGACATTTTAATTCCATCCAGGAAGACTGTCAGGCAAGCAGTGAGGTGGCTAGTCATAATCCCCTAGAGTTATTAAAATTAAATTTGAAGAAGCCATCTCCCAAGTAAAAATGGGAGCTGCATGCTGAAGCCTTTGGCAACCATGCTCCAGTTCTGCTTTGTCAGGTCCTTCAGCTCCACACCAGGGCCTAGCTCAAAGCAATCTAAATGGGCTGAATTTCACCCAACATTTCAGGAATAACTTCTCACTGGAAGGGCTGCAATGCTAAATGGGCTGAATTTCACCCTATGATTCAGGAATATCTTCTCACTGGAAGGGCTGCAGTGCTACCCATATGGTTCTTGCCACCCAAAAAGCAAGTTCTCACCTCTCTCCCAGGAGGATGATTTGGACAAGGGCCATGAGATCTGAGAAACAAGTCAGGAGGGTGCAAGACCTGATGATGGGTCTGTATGGTGTGTGGATGGAGTGGGTGCAAGAGAGAATAACGGCTTCTTGCTCCTATTTCTGTGAGACGTTGCACAGAAACAAGACCCTATGAATCTCAAATTACAGCATCTCCCACGAGTTATACCTAAGAGAGAACTCAGAATCATAGAATGGTTTGGGTTGGAAGGGACCTTCAAGATCATCTAGTTCCAACCCCCTGCCATAGACAGGAACACCTCCCACTAGACCAGATTGCTCAATGCCTCATCCAGCCTGGCCTTAAACACCTCCAGGGAGTGGCATCCACGACCTCTCTGGGCAACCTGTTCCAGTGTCTCACCACCCTCACAGTAATGAATTTTTTTCTTATATCCAGCCTAAATCTCCCCTCTTCCAATTTGCATCCATTACTCCAAATTCTACCATCCAGTACCCTATTAAAATCTCCTACCCCAGCCTTTCTATAGGCCCCCTTTGGGTATCGATAAGCTACTATGAGGTCCCCCCGAGTCTTCTTTTCTCCAGAATAAAAAACTCCAACTCCTTCAGCCTTTCCTCATAAGGAAAGGGCTCCAGTCCTCTGATCATCTTTGTGGCCCACTGTTCTGGACCCACTCCAACAGCTCAATGCCCTACTTATGTTGAGGGCTCCAGAGCTGAACTCAGTAACTCCAGCTGGAGTCTCACCAGAGCCGAGTAGAGATGAAAAATCACCTCCCTAACATTCGTGTTTCACCAGAGAAACCACATGAAGGGAAGGCTGGTCTGCAGCCTTCTCCTCTGCAGCTACTGAGCCCTTTCAGCACAAGCTGTGTTACAGCTGCAGGGAGGAAAAAAAAGTGGGCTACCCTTGCTGAAACATTGGCAGCACATCACTATTTACAACTGGAATTCTTCCTGCCTGCTTTTACCAATGGCAACTCAGGCCAGGAATAGGAAACTTCACATGATGATGAGGTCAACTTTTTTTCACTCGTCCAGTGCCCCCTGATGAGCACAAAGCTGCTGAAGTTAAAATGTATGATTGCTTGTGAGAAAATTTGAGCTCAAGCCACGATTTTGAGCTAGCTCTTTTGTGTTATCTTTTACAGAGCTTCCAGCAGCAAGCTCATTTGAAACTTTGAAAAGCAATTTTGATTTGCTTTTCATTTCTTCCTCATTTCAGCTCTCCCCACCCTTGATCATCTCTGGCCATACCAGGAGCAATTTTAGCTCAAGCCATTTTCAAGTCAATGAGAAGGCAACGTGCATGTTTGCAAAGCAGCTTTAACTTGTATCTTACACCTGTGATAAAGTTTATTGAGCTACATAAATAATAGGATATGTGATGGAAGGACTAGGAATAATGGTTGTAAATTGGAAGAGGATAGATTCAGGCTAGATATAAGAAATTCTTTACTGTGAGAGTGGTGAGACACTGGATCAGGTTGCCCAGAGAGGCTGTGGATGCCCCCTCTCTGGAGGCGTTTAAGGCCAGGCTGGACAAGGCATTGAGCAACCTGGTCTAGTGGGAGGTGTCCCTACCCATGGCAGGGGTTGGAACTAAATGATCTTTAAGGTCCCTTCCAACCCAAACTATTCTATTCTATAAATAAGTAACTAACTTACAAACCTATCAAACTAATAGCAATTTCTTACCCTCGGAGTTCATAGCTCTCAGGTATCCCTCCTAATGGCTTCATTTCCTTTTGTGTACTGGGAGGATAAGGCTGTTCAGGTAGAGAACTTTCACATGTGGAAAAGGGCTGCTTAGCTGTCGTTCTCATCTGCTTCCATCCTGCTACACAGAATGCACATTACTGTGCATAAAAACATAGAATGGGAATAAAAGAAGCACTTAGCACATCACTGCTGTTGTGGTTCGTGCATGCAAAGTAGAGTCCTGCTTGGCCTTCTGGTTTGGATCACAGCCCTGTAAAATAATTTCTACCAAGAGACTAGGGATCTGTTTCTGTTCTCATGCAAATGCAATTAGTGGGATTACATAAGCATAAAATCAGGGGCAAATGGGAGGAAATTCTTGTTTGCTCTGTTGTGCTTTTATGGAGTTAGGCTTCTTAAGCACAAGGAAGGCAGTGCTCTGGTAGAAAATGGGAAGCCTGTCATGAGGCACTTGGTCTCAGGAGGACTAACCAAGGCACCTAAGCATGTGGACAGCTGTGTGTCAAAGGGTGGCTTGAAAGAAAATAAACTCTGGGAAGCCTCACAGAGCTAAGGAAAAGGAAACACTAAGGAAGAAGGTGTATGCAAAGGTCTAGATGAACTCCCTTCCCTTCTCCAGCTGGTCCACGGTCCTACGTCAAAGCTGTAGGGAAAGGTCTCCTTATAGCTAGGGATCCTTTTCTAAAAATAGTTGCATAGGATCTCTCTTTGGAAGCAATGATGGTTGTGCTTTCCCTCAAAACTCACCCCAGCACCATTTCCGGCTGTGTGCTGTGCTGGTACCAGGCTAACACTCTTTCTCCACAGGAATTCTCCTCCCTCCACCATTAGCTGCATTTGTAAAGCCCTGCAAAAGCCATTGTAGTCACTGGGATCTGGGGGTGGAGAGAGGAATAGCAGAAATCTTGTAGCAGAACATATTTAGCTTCCATCTCTTTCAGGATGCTCCTTCACACCTCCCAGTTAAATGCATCCAGCCCTGTACTGAGCTGTGGAAACACAGCAGAACCAGCACAGCTTTCAGCCTTGATGAAGGAGCCTGGATTTATACTTCAATAAAGCACCCCCAGTACTGAAAACATGAAAGGGACTCTCCCCCAAAATGTTTAAAAGACATTTTAAACTTGGTCCATGAGAGAGAAGCTACACTGAAAGTAAAATGCTATAGCTGCATAGAAATAAAAAAATGGGATAAAGATTATTGGCTAAAAGGGCAGAAATCACATCTATTAAGCTGCCTTTTGTCTGTGATGTTTGGTCTTTACTGTTTTTCATTTTACAAGGTTGCAGAACCTATTAAGAGTGCTACTGTACACAGGGAGTATCCAGCTTGTGGTTATCTTCTGTGACCAAAATGCTGATGTTTTGAAATGGACATTATTCATTGCAACTTCTTGGACTGGGGGCATTTCATATGGAAACAATTAAGAAGCAGAAAGGGTATCATAACAAGGGAATGAGAAGGAAGATCAGGAAATACAAGTGGATTGGATCAGTCTCTAAAAATGGATACAGTATTTACTCATAGCAATTGTAATAAATCTAAGACTTGAATTACCACAGGAGAGTAGATATTAATCTGAACTGTAAGTTTTCTTACACAATCTAAAAGGAAACTGTTCACATTAATGACAAATGCAAAATTTAGGTACAGCATAGGACAAAAACTTTCTTTCATATGTGTGCAGAACCTGAAAACAATGTTTAAAAATTATCAGAACAGGAAATTACAGATAAATAAATAAAAAAGGAAATAAAAAAGCCACCATTGTCCATGTGCATTTCCTTAAAAGCAAAAGGAAAATGTAAATGTAAGTTGAAGAGCTCTTCAGAGATTTCCACATCTTCTTAAGACCCTTCTAAATGCAACTGGAAACAAAAAAAGGCTGAAGAACCCAATCCATTTCTAAGAGGTGTTTAGTCTTACGGGCAGGAAATACCCAGGGGAGTGTTTTTTCCCCCACTGCTATGAGAGAACTAGTGAGGTAATTACTGGAAAGCATATATTGTAATAAAGAATTCTGAAACACTTTTTAATACTTCTGTCTGGTTGAGTAATTAAATGAAGAGAACATCAATGCTAAGTAATATGAGGTAGACAACACACCGCCAGTCATACACATCTGGGAGTCAGGGTGTCCATGTCCCTCAGTTCCTAGAATAATCATCTGTATCTGTAGGAAAGTTTGGAAATCACTTTCAGTGGCTGCCAACACCAGGCCTCTGAAGGCCATATCTGCCATGCCTCAGTGCTCTGCACACACAATTTCAGCATGTCCCTAAAGTGAATTTAACTTGAACTTGCTCTGTTAGGTGACAGTGATCTGCCATCCAACTCCTACCTCTTGACCACTGTCTAGCAGATTAATTTCTATTGCAGCTGAAATCAATTTGAGTTTTGTGACTGACCTCACTGGAGCCAGAATTTGGCTTGATGTCTTGATGCAGGCAGCTAATGGTTCTGCTGACAAGCCAGACCTTAGCTACCCTAACTCAGAGCAGACATTTAATGCCTTGCAACTGGGTGAATGTCCCATTCATAAAATTGTAGAATGGTTTGGGTTGAAAGGGACCTCAAAGATCATCTAGTTCCAACCCCCTTACCATGGGCAGGGACATCTCCCACTAGACTAGGTTGCTCAATGCCTTGTCCAGCCTGGTCTTAAACACCTCCAGAGAGGAGGCATTCACAAACTCTCTGGGCAACCTGTTCCAGTGTCTCACCACCCTCACAGTAAAGAACTTTTTTCTTATATCCAGCCTGAATCTCTCCTCTTCCAATTTACATCTGCTATTCCCAGTCCTGCCATCACATATTCTATTAAAAAGTCCTACCCCATTCATGCTGTTGGCTCACCAGGCAAAGGGATTATCAAGTGTTGATGCTGTCATTCCAGTTCAAACAATTCTGCTTTCCCCTTTGAATTCCAGTAATGCCTAAGTGAAAGCCACCTCATTTCTTTAGGAAGCCGAGAACTGCACAAATGCCCACTAAAGCTGCCTTTAATCATTCAGTGCAACCAGTGAGGCTGCCAGCTGGAAATACGTGGTGTTTCAAATCCTTTCCCAACTTTAAGAAATGCTTTTACCTAAACAGTAGGGTAGTGGAGCATCGCCTGAGGCAGGTGTTTGGGAGGAGGGGTAGCCGTGGTGGAATGAGACCTTCATCCACCAGCCAGCCACAGAAAGCAGCAGTTGCAGAACAAGTAGCCCTGGGAGCCATCAGCATTTTAGAAAGAGCTTTGTATTTGACATAGTTTCTCCAGAAGAGCCCTTTAAATAGTAAAACTTTCACACATTTGTATTCAGAGCTCTTACGGTTTTATTTTTAAAGGCAATGTAGGTGTTCACGAGCAGTGGGTGTGAGACTGACAGCACTAGACCAGAGCTCTCCATTTGCAGAATACATGCTGCACCCCTTACTATACTGCAGACTCCTGTAATGAAAATACCCAGGTCTAAGAGGGTCTTCCCATCCCTGTGCTCGTTTTGCTTCTGTCCTCACAGCCAAAGCTGCCCCAAAGAGATCCAGCAGTTAATATGGCCCAAGCCTGTGTGCATTTTCAAACACTTTCTTGAACAGAGCCAAGATTACCAAGCCTTGCAGGCAGTAATTACTTTTAAACTTTATCAAAGCATTCGGGTTTTGCACTCTGTTGCACAGGAGTGGTTTCTCACATGACATTGCAAGCTCTGTGACACATCTTTAAACAACGTTTGGCTCTATTTTTGCTTTATTTGCTGTCTTACTGTTCTTAAGAAAAAATAGCACAGACTCAGTACCCAACTTTGAAAGATGGAAGGGTCTTACCAGATTTTCAAGGGCTTGGGAGACACCCAAAAGCATATATGCTTGTGTCTTCTAGAAAACACCCTTAAGAGCACTATTTTCTGTAGCTGGGGTAGCTTATGCCTCTAAGCATCATTTAATTGGTGACTCTGCAAACAAGAGCAATCATAATGGCTTTCTGATCCTTTTTCCCACTCAGAAACAACTTGTGAAAAAAACTCCATGGTAGAATCCTCCTGAACATTCAAAAAGGCTTTTTTTATTCCTTACCTGTTCCTTGAGCCATCTATTCTGCATATGATGAGCTTGGGAGTGGTGCCAATACAGCATGAAAACTTCCCCTTTCTTGAGGTATGCCACGTGTATTGCTAAATTAAGCAAGTTTCTACATTTTCCTCCAAGACTATAGGCATGTAATTCCCTTCCAGCTATTTCTCTGAATCTTCCAGTCCTCATACACTAATGTGCTTTGGCTTTTGGTACAAATTATTAGGACGAATTGTTCTTTAGTCTGTATTTTATTTCTTTGCTTCCTTTGAATAATTCAGGGTCGAGTTATAATTTTCTGTCACTGGCTCTAATCTTCCACAGAGGAGAGCAAAAATCTCCTCATTTTTTGTCATTATTTTTTCCCCTCCACCTAATTAAGGTGGCTTCATTGATGTGCTGTGCTTGTATGCTCAGTCCTCTGCTAACCATCTTCAGGGTTCTTCTTTTCCTTGAACATTTCATAGGTAAAATAAGAGGTGGATCGAAGCATCGTGCCAGTTCTGGATGCAGGAGGATATGTAGGCAGGAGCCACCTGGCAAAAAGTCCCTCTAAAAGCCCTCTGGCATCTGCCAGCCAGATCACAAGTGGCTGTGATCAGGCAACAACTGGAAGAGACTGGAGCCTTGGAATTGCCTTTTCATGCCCCACCTGGGAAATCTGTTTTCCGAAGTCCACCTGCTTCCATGGTGCTAGAAAATTCTGTTCTACAAGCAAAAATTCTTCTAGAAAAGGAATATAAATACTGTTATGCAAAGAGATCAGTCCTGAGGCTCTGAGCTAACGGTGAACCCAAAGATGGGGGTCAGGATGATCTGATGTTTGCCCCTGCAGAGAAACCATACTCAAAACAGCAATGGAGCCTCTTGCTGTGAGGTCATCTAAGGCTCCTTTTTTTAATGGTGGGATCTTTTGTGATGACTTTCAGCCCTGCCTTCTTTCTATTCACTCATTTTGATTTTTTTTTTTTTAAAAGTACTTTTTCTGCAGTCAGTTCTCTGCAGCACCGTTTTCCTTCCTTTGAATTGACCCAAGAATCTGGGTTAAAGTGACGGAATGATGTGACAACAAAGGAGTGATTGTCATCGGGTCCAAAGGATTTGATATGCTGTTGGTTATAAAATGTACTCGGACAGCCCTAATTCTGTGCCAGATTAATATTTGATGTCATTGGACTTGACTGGCTGCAACCGAAAGAGCTGGGGCCACTGTTGGGAAAATGGCCATCTCCCTTTCAGGGCTAAGTTAGGACTCATAAGAGCTGACAGCCTGACAGCATGATCTTCCATTTACCCAGAAGCACTGGTCGGTGTGAGCAATGACAGTGCAAGTTTCCCCTTATTTTGCCATAGATAGGTCGAATTCTTTTTGCAATCCCCAGGTATTGTGCATACTCTCTATTACCAGCAACAACTTTGCTTCTTCCACCAGTTTAGAGGGTATCAGTGCATGGCTCCTCTGGACATCCTTCTCCCTTTCTCCTCATCCATCTCCTCCTAGTGTCCAAGGCAGCAGCAATAGCCCACTTACTCTAGGGAAGGCAGTGTGACCTGTACTGATCTGCCTCATTCAGTTTCAGCAGGCATTATTTTGTCACAGTGACAGTGACCTGTACATCTAGTGAAGGGCAGATGGAAGGGCACAGTTGGAGGGTGCATGGCTGATTGATGAAATAGCCCAAGCACAGGCACCAGGAGAGTCCTCCACACCAGGATCCACTCCCAGCTTCAGCCTTTCAACACCAGGAGGATTCTGGCTTAATGCCTTGCAGTACTGTGCTGTGCACCAAGTGGTGCTCAGGGAGTGCAAGGACAGTCAGGCCAGAGGACAGAATTTATGCCACATAACATTCATGCACATTTGTTCCCATTATTTGTTAGTACCTAGGTTCCAATAATTTAACTCCAGTCCTTATATATATATATGTACACAAGAGACACCTTATAGTAATT
>VZTY01007494.1:20996-53069 GCA_013400935.1 Turnix velox
GAGGCACTGAGTAACCTGGTCTAGTGGTAGGTGTCCCTGCCTATGGCAGGGGGGTTGGAACTAGATGATCTTGAAGATCCCTTCCAACCCAAACTATTGTATGATTCTCAAACCCCAGAATGCTGCTGGCAGCTGCAGTACTGGTTCCTAAGGCAGACCTGATGCTGCATTTGCAACCCAAGAGAAGGAGCCAGGCTCCTGTCCCCACAGCACCACTCATCAACCTAAGGTCCTAAACTGCTCTAGGAATCAAGCAAATGATATGGCAACATTTGTTCTGTGATTAAACATGAAACTTATGAAGCAACTAAATCCAGTGCAAGAAACTCTGGGGACAACTAAAAGGGGAGATAAGCACACACATACACACAGAGGTCTTTTTCTGGCCCTTTGCCTGTGAAGATTGGATCATCCAGCTAGGAAAAGCCTTGACTGTATGTGCCACTGACCTGGCCTGTTGAGCCTGCCTTCTTTGCACTGCTGAGGAGTGGAGAACAAACCTCTTGCCACAGAGCTCAGAGTTCTCCACTGGTGAGTGAGGACAGGATCACTCTCCCTTTTCCTTCTTCATGTGCAGGAAAAAAACCCCAACACCCTCTCAGGATAATTCATTAACCCAAATTGCCTTCCATTCTTATCTCTCTCTGTTGGTAAATCACACAAATGTCCTTTCACAAAGTGTCTGAGAACCCTGCAAAGGTTCTCCACGTGACTTTGGAGATTTGTTGGAGACCTGCCAGTGCCCATTTCTTTACTAGATTAAGCAGCCCCAGTAAGGGCAGCAGCAGTTCAGGGCTTGCCTCTTCAAGGCTGCCCCATTTGCCTCCTGTTCGCCCTGTGTGAATCACAAACTGGTTTCCACACTTAAATCCCAGCAACACCCTCTGTAGCCACCTGGCCTGTTGGTTGCCTTGCCTCAGCGTGGGAAAAACCTAGAAGCAGTTAGTCTCTCAGCAGTTCCTATATAGAGCAGAATGTGCATCTATATGTTGTCATGGAGATGCCATGGGATACATCCCTGGGTTTTGCCAATTGGGTTTCTTCTGCATCACACATTTGGACAGAAATTAGGTTTTGATGAAAATATAGTACCCGAAGTTCTCCAGTGCATAAATGGAACATGGATCTGTGTCAGAGCAGATCAGGTCACCTTTTTCATGATAACTTTCATGGGTCTTTTTTTTTTTTTAATTTTTTTTATTATTTTCCATTTAAATTGCTCCTGGTTTTATATTCACATATCATCCCCAAGTTCTGACAATTAAACTAGCCAAAAATAATTGAGAGGGAGAAGAAGCAGGCCATATGTTTTAAAAGCAACAATTAACAAATGTGAGATGACACAATATAATAGACAAATAAAGCAGGACTGAAATAACTAGTTGGGAGATGCTCTTAACAGTTAACCTGAGACATCTGAAACTGCCATAATTTTCCACCCTAATCTGATGCATTAAGGTTTTTTACTGTTTGTGTCCACCTTTTTCCCTGTTAATATTCTTGCTAATTGAATTGAGGTATTTTCAGTTAAACAGGTAACTGTTTTAGTTTTTTCCCTTACATCTTTTAAAAGAATTATCCACTTCTAAATCACATCTTCTCCATAAAAGGCAGGTGGAAATCATATTCCAAATTGTGCAGTAAATGGCTGCAATCAAACAGGCCAAGGATCTATCAGCTAATTGTGTAGCCAGGTGCAAACTTGAGAAGCCACCACCAGCTCACAGACTACAGATTGTGTTCAGTTTGAGCATTTTTGAAAAAAAATACCATCTTAGTCTCTCATCCTTAAGGTATAGCCTTTCTCTCCATGCATGCAGTTAAATCTCTCACCTACCCAAGCTCTCATCTAATTGTGCTAGGTGGCTTTTTTAATTGTGCTTGCAAGTGACAAGTCAGCTGTTGGCCTCCTTCTGAAGCTCCTCAGATCTGAGATTACTCTAGAGAACCTGCTGCCTTTTCATACCCCTGCTAGCGCAGATCCACTGACTGAGAAAAGCTCCCTTGTGTCTGTTGACATGAATAATCCCCAGCATTTTTAATATAGGCTGCCTTTGCCAGTTGGCTGACACTTGTGCTATGCCATGAATAAAAGCTATTTGATGACAGTTGAGAAATGGATGGGAGACACTTGCTGCTACATTTCCTCTGCTGTATTGGAGCTAGCCCCTATTGTTTGTCATCTGCAGGAATGTAAAGATGTTAAAGGCAGCTTGAATGCAGCCAGTGATGATGGGATAGCACAAGGCAATCAGAGAAGTGAGACCCAAACCCTCTTCTCATTGCCTGCTGCTTATTTACATTCCTTTAATGGAAGGTTAGTCACTGTAAGTTTAGATAACAGGCTGAAGGAGTTGTGGTTGTTCAGCCTAGAGAAGAAAAGGCTCAGGGGGGACCTCACAGTAACTTATCAATACCTGGGGGGGCCCCTACAGAAAGGCAGGGGAAGGACTTTTTAATAAGATATGTGATGGGAGGACCAGAAATTATGGATGTAAATTGGAAGGGGGTAGATTCAGGCTCGACATAAGAAAGAAATTCTTTACAGTGAGGGTGGTGAAGCACTGGAACAGGTTGCTTGGAGAGGCTGTGGATGCCCCCTCTCTGGAGGTGTTTAAGGCCAGGCTGGACAAGGCTGAGCAGCCTGATCTAGTGAGAGGAGTCCCTGCCTATGGCAGAGGAGCTGGAGCTCGATGATCTTTAAGGTCCCTCCCAACCCAAACTACTCTGTGATTCTATAACATGCATTTTTATGCATATATCTATCCAAACTATACAAACCATGCCTTCACATCAACAGAGAAAAGATTCCTCTTATTGCCCAGCCATAGGAAGCTTAGTTTTTCTGTGAACATTATAAACATGACTAATAAATAATGGTTACTTACCAGCAACTGCTGTTCTTCAAAAAACTCTAGTGTGTTTGTGTGTGGGGGGTGTGTGCTGTAGGGGAACCACAAATTCCTGGCGTGAAGAACAGGCACTCCAGGAAAACCAGACGGGACAGCAGCTCAGGTAACACTGCAGGAGTGCGTGTGGGCTGTTAGTGCTGGCAAGGAAGAAAAAGATGGGGATTTAAGGCACAGCTGACAGAAATAATAAAAGGGAAAACGTTTGGTTAATAGAAAATAGGAGATGGATTCAGGTGTCAGAGGCTTGTGAAGGAAAATAAAAGCACAACTGAACCATCCAAGAACAAGATAAAACGAGCAGAAAGGAGGGATGACTTGGGGAGCGCAGGCAGGAGGAGGAGTGGGAGGAAGGAGATCAAAGGCAAAGCAACATTACAGAGAGCCTTGAAGGAGAAGATGGGCAGATTTAATAGGAGGCTGAGAGACAGATGAAATCAGTGGGATTTGAGGGAGATGGGCTGGTGTGTCACAGCTGTGGGGTTTTAGCAGGAGCCTTCTGAGCAAACTGGGGGGAAGCAGGTAAGAGGAGGTGAAGGAGGAGGGATTGCTGCAGCATTAAGTATTTACTGCATGAATAAGTCTTTTGGAGGTGGATGGTAATGGAAAGACAGATTTTAAACAATATTTAATGCATCCTAATACTTCAGCAGACACAGCTTACAGGAAAACCATTAAAGCCCTTTTATTACCGAACCCCCAATAAACATGGTAGAGTTTGAAGGACTAACAGGAACAGAGGGCACGTTATACTCAGCAGGCAAAAGTGCTTGAAAATATATCCAGTGACCTGCAAAAATAAATAAACAAGAAAAGGGCTGTTATCCTCACAAAGAGCGTTCACTTGACTCCAGCTCAAGCTGATCCTCACCCTGGGTTTTGCACCTACTGAGAATAATAAGCAGATTTACAAGTTAGTCAAAGTTTTCTCTCCTACTAAGACATTATCAGAGTTCTCTCTGAAATCCTTCTGCAGCTAAGAGAGAGGCTGCCATCTCCCATGTTGCTGGAGCTGATAAAATGTACCTGGAGCTGCTAATGAGTCACCAGTAATGAGCCTGCACCTTCAATATAAAGTTTCAACACCTGATATTGGTGTGGTGCAGGTGATCTCTGTTGTCTCTGCTTACAGGCTTGGAGTTGTGCAGAGCATTGAGCTGTATATGGGGCCTGTTGGACTTTGGCAGTGCCCAGAGCTTTGCAGAAAGAGCAATGAGATGATGGAGAGGCTTCATAGTTCTCTCCAGGAAAGCACAGCCTGTGCTCTTCAGCAAACGTCTGAGGCAGCTGGAGAAACATAAGAAAAATCAGAAGACAGAATTATTTTCACACAGTAAGAGGGGGAAAAATGGGAGTGTGCACAAAGCCAGTGTTAAGTGATTACAAGGCAAGATACTGTGACATAATGATGGCATGATTTCCAGATGATATGTTGAGCAGAAGATGCTCTGGACAGCTCTGTTAGCCAGATCAGCTTTTGGGATGTGTGACTAACAGCAACAGGCCATAATAATTATTTTTCAAATGTCACTTCAAGCACAGTTTTCTCCTGATTATCACTAGAGCACATTTCTGGCACAAAGTGCCTCTGTGCAGTATATCTTGGTAGTATCAGAAGCTAGCACTCAGCTCTAGGCAAAGATGTTAAAAACAGTATATCATTTTGCTCTTGCAAAGGAAAAATCTCACAATTAGGCCATCTGCTACCTTCCACGCCAGTGACAGCTCATACTCTTATTTGCTGATAGAACTGGGGTTGGAAATTAAATAGCAGCCCTTTTTCCCCACCAGCCTCCCTACCTCAACAACCATGCCCCTGCCCACTGTGCCTCAGCTCCTCTCATGTAGCACCCATCAGAGATTGGTGCTTTATTCTTTACCTGAAAATAGACAAACTGCTAAGCTCCCCTGTGGGTGGTCTCTCCCTGGCTTTGATTTCCTTGAGACATTGCCACCACACTGGTGATGCTGTAGAGGATGGAGCTGCAGCACTTCAGTACCTTAATGCTCATTCCCATGTGATGTCAAACAATTGCAGTCAGAAAAGAGCTACCTCTGCACCTGCTTTTGTGTGGCTTCAGCTTCCTTCAGCAGAAGAAGGACATGGACCTGTTGGACCAAGTCCAGAAGATGGCCATAAAGATGATCACAGAGATGGAGCACCTGTCCTATGAGGACAAGCTGAGAGAGTCATAGTTGTTCAGCCTGGAGAAGTGAAGGCTCTGGGGAGACCTTACAGCAGTCTTCCAGTATCTAAAGGGGGCCTACAGGAAAAGTGGGAGGGAATTTTTTTACTGAGTTTAGAGATGGAACAAGAGGTAATGGTTTTAAACTGAGAGAAGAGAGATTTAGATGAGCTGTTAGGAGTAAATTTATCACTGTGAGGGTGGTGAGGCACTGGGACAAATTGTTCAGGGAACCTGTGGCCAGGCTGGATGGTGCTTTGAGCAACCTCATCCAGTGTCCCTGCCCATGGCAGTGGGGTTGGAACTAGATGATCTTTAAGATCATCCCCTCCAACTCAAACCAATCTATGATTTCATTAAATCTGCTCCAAAGTTGTCTGGAAAAATAACTGATAAGCCACACTGATCTCAGCTTTCCTGCAGACAAGGAGAGAGACCCTTGTAATTCCATATCTCTGCAAGCAACTGCACCCTGACATGGAGATGTCCATCCTACCTTGCAATGCAGCTATGGTGGTGTGGAGCTCACCACAGCTGGGCACCTTCCTATGTCCCTCAGACTCATCTCCCAGAGCCTGAGAGGTCCAAATCCACACCTCTGCAGTTCAACACAGCCTGTGGGACAGAGAGACCATTAACTCCTTCTCCCCAGTGCTCCCTGCACGGCACTGACACCGTGTCATGTCGACTACAGCTGCTCTGTGGTTGCTTGTGTTTAAGACTCCCCTTTCCCTTCCCAGCCTTGCTGCACTCATCAGGCATCCTCCTGCTCTCCACCCCTCTGCAGAAGACAACTCTCTTCAGTCAGCTGCTGGCAGGGAATGTGCCTGGCTCAGAATGGCTTGCCTTCTTTCAAGAATGATGGATATTCTCTGAAGGTGGTAATTTTTTCGTGTCTCTCAGATTCATAACCTTGCCATGGCTGCAAAATGTTCAGCCTTGGAGTTGGTACAGCAGAGGGGCTGGATGCAGCGGCAGGCTGGGAGGCTGAGTGCCAGGCTGGGAGCAGACAAACACCCTGCACATGCTTTTATAAGCCAGAGAGACCCGGAGGCATCTCCCTGCTCTCAGACTCTTTGCCTTCTTTCGGCACATCAAAAACATTAAGGTGCTTTCAGCAGGAGCTGAAGACTCAGATGCAAGATGCCAGAGGTTGGGTTTAGCCTCCTCTGGTAGTTTCGTAGAAAGCTAGATGGGTTTTGGGTTTTTTTCGTGCTAATTAGCATGTGTTTCTTTAAGGGGGTTTGCTCTCTTACTGCTAATCCAGGATGAATTGCTGAGCAGGAGGGGTGGAATTTTGCTTACAGCTGCGCTTGGCTGGGCTCGTTTGACTGAGCCGAGTTTTCCCTCTCGCTGGGCTCTGGGAGCCGGGCAGACAGTGGAAGCGGGATGTGGTCTGGGTCGATGGAGATGTTTGTCATGGGGAAGAGGACGCCTGCCTGCTGCCAGGCAACCGGCTCCGCAGCGCCCGTGCCAATGGCTGCAAACACCTCTGCAGAGGCAGGTCTAGAGAAGGAGCGGCCAAACCGGGGCTGCGCTGGGGATGGGGGGGGTTGGGATAGGGAGGGAGTCACAGGGGACCCCCCACCACCCGCTGGAGCCTGGGGAGTGTCAAAGCTGCTCCTGCCAGGAGCTGCCTTCCTGCAGAGGCAAAGCAGAGAGATGGGGCTGTGCCTCCCTCCCCTGCCCACCCAGGGGTGTCAGCAGAGTGAGGGGGCTCGCTGCACCATGGAGACTTTCTGCCATGCTTTCAGCTACAACTTTAGCCATTGCTGCTCAGACACAGGTGGACCTGCAGAGACGCCCCTCAGGTGTCTCCCCCTCCACAGCAAGGTGGCCAATCCTGCCTCCTCGCCATGCTCTTTCCTGTGGCACAGCCTCACCATGGGGCTGGCAGAGATCCTTCACTCCTTTCACCCAAAAGAAACACACTCATCATCATCATCCTCTCTGCTGCACCTTCAGCCACCCTTGGCAGGAGTTAGAGGGATGGGAAGAGGGACCCCAGACCTATTGGGTACCATCTGAGTGGAGGTGCAATTGCTCTTTTGGCTGATGGGCTCCAGAAAGAGGTTCTATACTCTGTTCTCAGGCTGGGAGAAAACAGTCTGTAAGAAAGAAGCTCTTCACAGTGAGGGTAGTGAAACACTGGAACAGGTTGCCCAGAGAGGTTGGGGATGCCCCCTCTCTGAAGGTATTTAAGGCCAGGCTGGATAAGGCATTGAGCAACCTGGTCTAATGGGATGTGTCCCTGCCTATGGCAAGGGGATTGGAATTAGATGATCTTTAAGGTCCCTTCCAACCCAAACCATTCTATGATTCTATGAAAGAAAAGCTTGAAAAATTCTGTAGAATTAGGCAAAAATTACTGCAGGGTGCCTAAAGTAGTAGTGGCACCCAATGCAAGCACATCCTTTGCTTTCTCATTTTGGTAAATGACTTTGGTTTCTTTCAGTCTCTAACTCTAGGAATATTCTTGCAAAGATAATGTGGAGGACGTTGCATTCAGTGTTTCAAGAAGTTTTCATTCAGTAATAGTCAGACCACTATAACCTGATATCTCCTGGGGGAATTTTAATTCAGATTTTCACTTAGTTTTTATTTTACAGTTTAGGAGCTGATACCTGAAATGCCAGGCAGGCTTTGGGCAGAAGTCCAATGGGAGAAACATAACTTATTCAGAGACATGCAGATGACATCTACTATCAGCACTCTGCACAGCTCAGACCCTAGAAATACCAGTGTGAGGTGAGAGCAGGTGAAGGGAAAGGCAAGACTAGATGATTTAGTGCAGCTCCCCCCTATGGTAGTTACAGATAAATCTCCACGGATGAATGTCATTTGCAAAGTTTGAAGCAGGGGGATAGGAATCATGTCCCTTCTGGACCCTGGGAGCAATTTACTTGTGGCATGGATGCTGGATTCCAGGTGCAGCAAGAAGACATGCAACAGCTGTAGCAAACTGTGGCTCAGAACCAGCATTTGTTCCTGAGGCTCCTTCCCATTTTCCCCAAATTTTGTCACTTTTGCTTGCAGTGAAGTAGGTGGCACAGCTTCCCAATGAAGGTGACCAAGCCTCCACCCACCCAACCTGCTTGGAGCAGGAAGCAGTGTGTTGCTGTGGTGTACAGCACTGCCTGATGATTCACTCCAACCAGCTTCTCATTCCCTTGGGAACACAGAAAGAAGGCTGGGAGCAGATCAGCGCCCTGCAGACCCAGTTTCCCCATACCTAAGCTTAGCCTTGTAGCAAACCTGTAACCCTGCTTAAGGGGAGCACAGAGAACGTGTGAGAATAAGGATTATTTTCAGGAGGCACGAAGCAAGGATTTGTCAGCCCTTGTAAGAGGTGAGGGGTGGGCTCGAGGGCTGCCATACAAACTGGGCATGTAGGTTGCTACCAGTAGGCCACTGGGCTGCCCTGGAAATAGCATTTTTAGCAGGGTGGAAATACCTGACTTTGACAGCCAGCATGCTGCTTTGTGTATGCGTAATTTGCTGCGATCATGTTATAAATCAAGATGAGGCTGCTAAAATTATGTATGACCTCATTTGATAGATTATCTAATAAGGAATTTGCTAATGCAGTTTATCACTCTAAAAGCCATACGACGGCTAAGGATGAGTACTTTGCTGCAGCACATTTAAACCTAATTGTCAGAGGAGAAAAGCAAGCGGATTTCAGAGGTGAGTTAGAAGAGCATCCTTAGGAGGATGATGTCTTCACTAAATCAGTGGTGCAATGCAGCAAGCAGGGTGGAAAGGAGTCTCCTCTGGATAAAGGTACAGAAAGCTGCTAGGATAAGCTGTGCTGTGTGAGAATACTGCATGGACTCACTGACCAGGAGAGCCTTCATAAGTGTAAATAGTTGTCTCCTAACGAGCATGCTTGATTTTATTGTTTTATCTAGTGCTGTCTTTTATTGTTATGACATTTCAGTTCTGTTTCACTGTCTTGCAAGCAGATCTAAAATCCCTGATACATGGAAAGAAAGTATCAGGCTAGACCTCTAGCTCGAGCTAGCTATTCTGGTTATCGTGCTTGTCAGAATGAAAAGAGTAATTGTTTTGCTGCTGCTATATGTTACCATCAAATATTTTTGTTCTCCTGGTCCTGTGACTCATTTAAAAAGAGGGAATATCACTTCCACATACACAAACAGATCTATAAAGCAGCCCAAGCCACTGAAACAAAGCTTGTTTTGCAGTTTTGTTCACCACATATTCTGTTCCAGTCCCAAATTTATGATTAATACAAGTGCCATTTTATTTACTGGTGGTTTTGTAAAGCTCATTCTGGAGTCTGAATGCCCACATACATTCTTTGGATGTATGGTAGTGTTCAAAGCCTCCAAGATAGACATTAAACCTTCTCACAACTCTGCATGTGTGTGAGGAGGGGGAGGTGTTAGAGAAGTGATGATTTTGAACTCCATTTTAGGTTTGGGCAAAATGAGGTGGAAACATGGAAGAGCTTACAAAAGGCCCCACAGAAAATCATTGTGGAAACCAAGACTAAAGCTCTGACTTCCCTAATATAGTTTGAGTCTCCCTACTCCCTAAAGCAAAGCTGGCAAACCTCCCCTTTCAGCCCCTGTGCCCTGGGCACGTCCTGCTTTATTTGCCCAAAAGGTGAGGTTTGAGGTTTATTCTTCTTCAGGGGAAATAATGCTTTATGGCAGAAAGAGAGAATTTGAACATTGCTTTACAGAAAGCAGGATGTGATCATTAGCATAAGAAAGGCAGTAGACAATTTTACCAAGTGCTACATACAAAGTCAAAACACTAGGTGAAACCTCCACATTGACTTAAGCACCTAACTACTGATTTGGGGTTGTACAGGAGCTACTCATGTCACACAAGAAAAGGTACCTGTAAAGTACTGAAAATCCCAAGGGCTAGGGGTCAAGCAGCATGTTTTGGTAGAGTTGTCAATTAGAGTCACTCATGGGAACTCCCCATGACATTTGCATAGCAGGGCCACTTAAATATTATGATCCCTGTATTGATAACCTGGTCCCAGCTGAGTAGCTGGGACTGTTCCTGAGAGAACTAGAGTCTGCATATCTGTGTGAACACACAAAACACAGCTGTGTGTATACATCTGACTGCAAAGATTTATCTACAAAAGAGAAAAACACAAAGTAATGGCAATATAATCAGCTTCCTTAAATGATGCTGCTCTAAATTGGAGAAGCCATTTGAAGGGTAAGAGTGTAATTCACCACCGTGTCACATCATCCTTTGTGGTTTTCCCCAATGACAATAATTGATACAGAATGAGAAGCATAGAATTATAGAATAGTTTGAGTCGGAAGGGACCTTAAAGATCATTGAGTTCCAACCCCCCTGCCATAGGCAGGGACACCTCCCACTAGATCAGGCTGCTCAGTGCCTCATCCAGCCTGGCCTTAAACACCTCCAGAGAAGGAGCATCCTACAGCAAGCTGAACTCAGGGCACTGCTCAGTCACCCTGGACTGCCAAATAAGCTTCTGATGATAATAGGCAGTCACACTTGACATGGCTTAGATGGAGTTTTCATCATAAGGCTTTCATGAGCCATTCATTGAGCCATCCCATTTCATGAGCTCTTATGCCTATCAAGATAAAAATCTAGCTATCAGTAACACTTCATGGAGAGCTACCAGTGGTTGTGCAGTGCAACCTGTAGCAGCCAAGCAGAATTTACTCCTCTGCATTTCATCTCCTGACTGTCATCAGCAAGGCAAAGTAAAAACAGCTGCTCTGAGCCCACGTTACTGCAGTGAGATGATGCTGAACCTCATCCAAATCCAAGGAAGAAAGAAGAGGAGAAATAAATGTCCTAAACCTGTGCCTTTGAAGTTAAATGTTTTGGGGTTTTTTATTTTTTTCCTATCATTACATATCCATTTAAAATACATGCATCACATTCCTACTGGGCTGTAAGCCTTGCCATGTATCTGTATGCACTCTGCTAGGCCATACTGTTGGTAATGCACCATAAAGCTCTACATTTCATAAAATAGTATGGTAGAATTATTCTTGAAACATCCCTTACAGGCCAAAAATATCCTGTAGAAGAAACAGATTGTGAAAGTACATCTTGAGGTTGCTATCTGGTACAACAGGCAAATTCTCCTGCTGTGCAAATCAAAAGGTGGATTGCTTTGGAAATCTAAGATAAACATTCCTAGAAAGACAGAACTGAAATTCAGGAGAGCAATTACAGTGAGTGTCTGATGATCAGCAGTTAAAGATTGCCCAGAGAAGCCCAGGGTATGTGTGGGGAGATGCTGCAGCTGAGATTCATACCTGAGGACCATGTTACTCTCCTTCAAAGGATGGAAATCCCACTCCACCACGCATTCTCCTACATCATGTGGCAGATCTTCAGCTGAGTCACCAGAGAAAATCAGTGTAGAAAATTTCCAAGGCTGTAAGTGGCAAAGTTTTACAGACATCCTATTATGTTCAACTTACATAATCTGCGTATTTAGCTGCTCAGATAATACAGTGATAGAGCTTTACAGAATTAAAAAAGAAAAAGCTTCTAGCAGATAATAACATGGCAAGAATGGAATTATAATGCTCAAAAGAAAAAAAAATCTAAAAAATAAGTACCCTTTTTCTTTCTGGCTTTATCAAACATTTCTAAGAGGAACTTAATGCAACAAAGATGGCCCCTTGACCCCTATAGCTATGACATCATTTATGCTGAACTTTGACTTCTCAAAGCATTATTTTGCTGCTGGAAACAGAAGCTTCTGGTGACTTAGAAACACAAAAAAGGCATAGGTCAGGGTTCAAGCAGTAGTCTTGAGGGGATTATGTTCCCATTAAACTGCAACATTTGTACTACCTTCAGTGTGGATTCCTACTCTCATCTGTATGCAACCCAGAAGTCTTGCACAAAGGGCTGCAGCGAGGGTCTGTAAATGATATAGAAGAGGAATGATGCAAGCATTTTATGCCTAGAAATATTTATTTTCTAGTGTTTGTTATGTAAAGTACTGAGGAGCTACTGGCTTAAATTGCAGATCTATCAAAGCAACTCAAATGACACTGATTTCTGTAAGATGATCAAATAATTGAAAAACATAATTTAGCCTGGATGGCTGAAGGACTGGACTCTCAGCAGGGATCTTTGGAGTAAGGGAGTAGGAGGAAATAAGCCTTTTTAGAAAACAATAGTCTTATGCTCGAGTAAGAAGTATGTCTTATTGAGAAATATACCCCTTTTTTGTATGCACAAACCATGTTAGTCTCTAATAAAGTAACAACTTGAGATCCAGAAACAGGATGGACAGGCAAATGAACAAGAAAAGAGGGTGCTTCCCCTGCACAGTCTGGTACCTTCATCTGCTTGCTTTTCTGAAGTAGCACCTCTCTCTGTGCAGGTTATCCAAGGACTCTCTCTCAATTACCCAGTAGGCTCATAGGGATGTGGTTTCTCTGAAAGACAGACCAGGCAAATGAACATACAATAAAGCTCAGCAGTTCCACATTTTTTCCACTCCAAAGATTGTTCTTCCACCACTTGACCCTTTGGTGCAAAATGCATCAACAGGCTAGAAGCTGGTATGTAAACTTCACATGCCAAAGAGAGGGAATGCTAAGGACATCTGTAGCTGTACTGTTTCCATGATGGGAGGAGAACATCTTCATGTGAAGGTAGAAAACCCAGTTTACCAGCAGTAGGGCCATTTGCTGTGGAATAATTCAGACATTATTAGCATTAGGACAATTACTAATGTACATGATGCAACTGTCCTTTGGGAAGCAGAGGGAAACAAAGGACTAAAATGGGGAAGAAATAAATTCAAGCTATCTACTATCAGCAAGCAGAGCTGACTTCCAACCAAACACTTGCCATTAAAAACTGGCTTACAGCAAAATCTGCATTTCCTTTGTGGAGTCTCATATCTAAAGCTAGCCAGGGATGAGCAGTAAGATGCCAAACCATTTTGATTATTGACAACAAAAGCCTGCCAGTTCTTTGCAGCACTAGTGGAAAAAAAAAAAAGGTAGCTACCCGTGATGCTGCTTTTCCATCATCTTGATGCCGTTGTTAAGGATATTGTATTACTTTTTGTCTTTATTTATTTCCAAGTGTTATTGCTTGGCAGGCAGAACTCTCTGGCTGTGTCATGTAGCAAACCTTCCAGCATCTCGGTTTTCACAGTGATATTAATACTCAAGAATACTGGAACTGATCTAAGATAAATATCCCACTGTCCTCTTCGCTGAGTCCTACACATCAACTATTGTGCTAGTGTAGAGAAATGTCAGGTATTCCACCACTGGATGGAGAACAGACAAGGCAGAGCTCACAGTGAAATGCTGGGAGCTCACTCGCTGTATACAAATGGAATGGAAGATAAATCAAAGCCTCTCTTTGATCCCAACACTCCAGGACACCTTCTGTCTCCAGGCCCTTCACTCCCAAAGTCACACAGGCATAAGGAAACAGCTCACCTCACTGTGTTGTTAAGGAGCTGGGGTTGATGCTGTGTTAATTAGGCCAGGATAAACATATACAGGACAAATCATGAATGGTTTGGGTTGGAAGGGCCATTAAAGGTCACCTAGTTCCAAACCCCCTGCCATGGGCAGGGACATCTCCCACTGGACCAGGTTGCTCAGTGCCTCATCAAGCATGGCCTTAAACACCTCCAGAGAGGGGGCAACCACATCCTCTGGACAACCTGTTCCAGTGTCTCACCATAATAGTAGCAGAGTCCTTGTTCCATCCTGAGGAGACCTCTCACAGAGGAGCTGCCAGCTCAGCCCAGCTCGCCGTGACCCAGGTGCCTCCACTTCAACACTCATCACATTCCCCCTCTGCTGCTCCCAGAGGACTTGAAGGTGTTCCCTCAGATGCTATAATTTAGCCTTTCCAGTCATCAGTCCTGTTCACCCATGCGAGGACAACGGAGTATTTAAAGCTGAAACAGCCAAAGAATATATTCAAGAATCTATGATAAAAGCTACAATTTTATGCACCATGGAGCATCCATCAAGGAAATGCACAGAGCTAGTGCCACAAAATAATTACATGTGCAGAGTCCATTGTAAACACAGCTTTTATGTGCATCAGCACAGCTGGGGACAGTGTTTAAAAATATAATTATGTAATGCATTTTATGTAGTCCGTGAGCCATTCAAGTGATACCATCGGTTCAGCAAAATTGCATTCAGCAGTTCTCTATCTATTGGCCTGAGCAAAGAAACATTTTTCAAGAGCATTATTTTTTTTTTTTTCTTTCACTGCCACGAAATAGATTTGTCTCCGATGCCTACGGGGGATTTGTGTCTCTGTCATTGGCCACTTTCTCTCCTACTTTCACCAATGAAGGAGAAAGAAATGGGGAGTTATTTTTGGCCTTGCAGCAGACTCCAGCATCTAAATCAGTTAGTTCTGAAACCACTTGGGGTGGTGCTGATTCTGTTGTAATGGCTTTAGAGAGAAGGAATTTGTGATGTCTGACTGTTAGTGAAAGGAAACAAAGCGGCTGTTGTTGGGTAGAAGGGCAAAGCAAGGTTAAGACGCTGTGTAATGAAGCAGGGTCCAGCCTTCAGTACTAGATGTGCAGCAAATGACAAGCCGTGGCCAGGGCAACACAGAGGAGGCTATTACTAAGCTACATTCAACCTTTAGTGTAACAGGAGATTTCTATTGAAATGCACAAAAGAAAACAGCCTTACAGGTATTCTGAGTGTTGACACCCTCCTGCTCCCTACCTTCCCCCCACATTTATTTTATCCATGATGGTTATACTAGAAAGAGCTGCAGAAAACATAGAGGATCCTTCACTTTCTTTCTTATTTAATCTGCAGTTGCAGCTGGGTTGAGGTGACACAACGGCAAAATTCCTGAGATGATGCTTAACAGTATTGCTAAAGAGCAGCAGACTGCACAGTCATTTGAGACATAAACAGAAATCATAGATAATTCTTCATGGCCATTTTAAGACTCTATATCTTGCACTGGTTTGCAAACAGTAGTTTACATGCTGTGGCCAAATTCTACATGGGTAAAGTATATTTGACCTATCAGAATCTTTCTAGAAGACCCAGCAGATAGCTTTTTCATTTAAAGACACCATTAAAGAAATCTGTACCCGGCTTCATATTACAAGATCCACAGGTGGGAGTAGCAAGATAGCTTCTTCAGCTAACCAGGAGATGCTTGTCACAGAAATAGGACCTGATGCTAATTTCTAAATATGGGAACTGAGATTTCTCTGCTAGATGCTGGGTCATGTGTAGCATACTGAAAAGGAGAGTGGGGACCAAAATCCAGGTGTCTGCATTCTGGTTTACATGCCAGCAGTGCTGAGAAATAGAGACATAGATCCTCTCTTTCCCTCTTCCTCCCTATGAATATTGCATTTCTTTTTGCTTAGTGGAAACAGCATCGATCAGAAGTCGGAAGATATCACAGCCAGGAGAGTCCATCAGCAGCTGCAGCACAGCAGAGGCCAGCAAAGTGGGAGCTCTGCTTTTGGATCTCATCCGGATGATCAGCAGTGCTCAGCAGAATAGCTGTTTGTCTGAAAGATGGGCATGGCTCATCATCCAGCTTCATTTCCAAAAGGAATCAAATACAGCACTGTTTGAAAAAAAATCTCAGAATTGACACAGCTACCACGGCCACAAAGCTATTCAGATGCTTCCTCCCCAATAGGAATCTCTGCAAAATACATTTCTTTAAGTGAAGCTTTCTGTGGTAGACCCTGCATAGATTATCTAATCAGAGTCTAACACAGTTCATGCCACTTTGGATTTACAGGGAAAGTTAAGACAACTAGCAATGCATTGCCTCCACTCCACAGCCTGATGTCATGCATGTCTGTGACCATATTTCGTGTCACACTATGCAATGAAGATGGTGTTTTGCATTAACACTTATAAGAAAGAAATACTTTACAGTGAGGGTAGTGAAACACTGGAACAGGTTGCCCAGAGAGGTTGTGGATGTCCCCTCCCTGGAGGTGTNTCATTTCCAAAAGGAAGCAAATACAGCACTGTTTGAAAAAAAATCTCAGAATTGACACAGCTACCACGGCCACAAAGCTATTCAGATGCTTCCTCCCCAATAGGAATCTCTGCAAAATACATTTCTTTAAGTGAAGCTTTCTGTGGTAGACCCTGCATAGATTATTTAAACAAAGACACAGTGCACACCACTTTGGATTTACAGGGAAAGTTAAGACAACTAGCAATGCATTGCCTCCACTCCACAGCCTGATGTCATGCATGTCTGTGACCATATTTCGTGTCACACTATGCAATGAAGATGGTGTTTTGCATTAACACTTATAAGAAAGAAATACTTTACAGTGAGGGTAGTGAAACACTGGAACAGGTTGCCCAGAGAGGTTGTGGATGTCCCCTCCCTGGAGGTGTTTAAGGCCAGGCTGGACAAGGCACTGAGCAGCCTGATCTAGTGGGAGGTGCCCCACTAGTGGGGGGTTGGAGCTCAATGATCTTTAATCATAGAATCATAGAATCATAGAATCATAGAATCATAGAATCATAGAATCATAGAATCATAGAATCATAGAATCATAGAATCATAGAATCATAGAATCATAGAATCATAGAATCATAGAATCATAGAATCATAGAATCATAGAAAAGTTTGGATTGGAAGGGACCTTAAAGATCATCGAGTTCCAACCCCCCTGCCATAGGCAGGGACACTTCCCACTAGATCAGGCTGCTCAGTGCCTTTAATGTTCCTTCCAACCCTAACTATTCTATGAAAAAAAAACACTTAGTTGTGTACATGACACACTTTTAGTGCATAGGGTGTTGGAGAGGCCTGAGCACCTCTATAATTAAACTTGTATTTTTTTAATAATTCAGCATGTGATTTTTAAAGTTGCACTCAGCAGGGTTTTTTTTAAATTTTAGATACTCATTACACTCAGTAAAAATGAAACTATTACCTCTTACCACAGAAACAAATAGAAGCCATAAATACACAGAGATTTTTGAATTAACTTGCTAAGCAAAACTGGTCAGTGGCTAACTAAAAAATACTTCACTGTGTGGTATCAGCATTGAATGTGGGAGGTTTGTGGTAAGCTTTTTTATGTTCTATAAGAGCCAACATTTTATATTCTCCTGGGAATTTGCAGTTGTCAACTTGAATGTGCTTAATAGTTTTGAAGAAGACATATTTAATACCATGGCTGCATATACAATGCACTGGTTTTTCAAAACCACACTGTTGAGCAAATACCCTTGTCTGGGGCTTGTTTATGCAAGAGATAATGTCCTTGTAATTCTGGTTTAGGATGTGTGACACCAACAGGTGAAGAGAAAATTCTTTGTATGTCTTATCTAATCCAATTGAAATGGTATCTGTTGAAAAAAAATTGCAGTTTTGGATCCTAAAATGCTGCATTTACTGCCTTTCAAAGGCAACAGCGGATGAGATGTGGGAAAGAGGCAGGAATTGGAGAGGCAACACAACTTCCTCAGGATCACATAACAGATTCGTGGAGGAATTCACAGCAGAGCCTCTGACTTGTGTTTCATGCATTGCTAACCCCTTCTCAGGTCCAAGCTGTTTGCAGTATGCCTTTCTGTAGACACAGCACGACCACAGGAGCAGCAGAGAGCACATTTGTTAAACAGATTTAGTTTAAATTTCTCCACACAAAAGTTACTTTAAAAGGGTGTGCACTATCTGAGTGCATTTGGCACAACTTTATGGCTTAAATTCTGATAGAAAAATTGATTAAGAAAGCCATTTTCAAATGGAATCTATTTTATATGACCAGAGGGAACATTCAAATCACAAAATTAAACGATTTATGTCAGTACCTTCTGGGTGAATCCTGTCTATGAATTCAGAGGTAGAAATGTGCCGACAGCACACCACGTCCTAGAAGAGAAGCAATGTCACCACTAACTTTATACCAGAGAATGGAGGAGCCCAGCACTGAAACCAGCTTGGGGGTCAAAAAAAAACCAACAAAAAAACCCCAGAGGAATTAATTAAAAGGATAGGGAATTCTACAAACTGTGTGCACAAATACTTTTGAGTAGCCACAAAGAGGTTAGTGCTAAGTGTATTTATTAGTGAGCAGAATTACCTAGGTGTAACTAAAACTCTTAGTCCTTGAAGCCAATCAATCATTCTTAAAATATGGTACATATGTGAAACTGTTACCTCTTCCAAAGCAGACAACTGCCTTGGCAGAGCAGGGTAAGTAATACTGCAGAGTAGACAGTGGGATTTGGTCACAGTTTCGAAGGAGCGTCAGAAGGAGAACTATCAACCCCTCCCCCTTAAATTCCTTTGATGCTCTTCCTTTAATCCCTCATACTAATGTTATTTATACAGTGCTTATTAAAAGTGGTTTCTAATTTCAGGTGCCTTGCTTCAGTCACCCAACTGCTAGAAGTCTGCCCACCAAACTCCAGCTGAAGAACTGGAAGCAATAGGTGGTATGGACTTAATTCCATCTCCTTCCTTATGATTGCAGGAGTCTATTCTCCTCCAAACATCACTGCTCAGCACACATGGCTAGCCAAGCTGTATTTCCTTGAAAAGGTGGGAACTGGGGAAGCATTGGCTATTTGGGGAACTTGCATGCAAAATATGTTTTTTGAGTAAGAAGATACCAGCAGATGGATTTCATGAAGGAAAAACATTGAGCAAAATGCCGTGGCCAGTCCAAACAGTTACAGCAAATAAGAAACGTGAAATTGAAACCTAACTGGCAACCACATCTTGGCAGCATGAAGTTGCAGGTAATAATTGTCTTCACAGTCCAAATTCTCATGTACCTTCCCGTCCATGAAATGGAAAATTGAGAACATGATCATCTTGACTGGCAGTCAGAGCAGGTGGGCGGCAGCTTTGAACTGCTTGGAAACTACAAAAGAAGCTCAGCCTTTGGAACAGGAGATGCTGGTCACCCTCTTCTATGATCACCCTCCAAAGTGCCTGACCATCAGGATATTGACTGTTACTCACTATGGACAACAACAGGAGAAGCAGTGGTAAATCATCTTCTCACAAACAGGGATGACAACAAGACAACTGTTCTAAGGACAAGGAGAAGACAATAGATGACACTGCAGGTAGAAGTTGACCAAGAGCACTACAGATGTTTCTTTCACACATGGAAAAGGTAAGGAAGTGTGGGGAAAGGTACACAGAAGTTCTTACCTCTGTTATATCCTGGCTTTTCATGGCTGGAATTCATGGCTGCTGGCTTAGACCTACATTATCCATTCATCTGACAGATGCAGGTAAGAAATTGGTCAGAGATATTCAGAAGATCTGAGGAAAAACCAAACATTACAATCACCTTTTCTGATTTCCAGTGTATCACCACCCTTTTAATTTCAGCTCAGTAACCCCATGTAGAACCAAATAACCACCTATTTAAGCCAGTATCTGAAAAAAGAAATAGTGCCTTCTGAAAACTTATCCAGCTTTGTCTTAAAAAAGAGAATATGGATGCTCACTCCTTCAGAGGTTGTTCTTGGCAAGGTACCATCCTTTCAAAGTATAAACTAAATCTCTAGTTTGAGCTTGCTTAGACTCAGGCTCCAGATGGCCAAGAAACTTCACCAGTTTCCACACTTTCTCTTGAGCCATTGAGTTATTTTTTAGTGACTGGTACAATTTTACTATGAAGATACTTTATACTAATAAATTGACTTGCCAATAAAGCTGAACAGGCTCTCCACCAAAGATCCCAGGCCTCAAACCTCTGAATTTCTTCATAATCTTTATCAACCCCTAGGCAATCAACATACCTGCCATTGCATGACAAAGAGGAAAAATTGTTGAGAAAAGGCACAGAAGAGGAGAAAGATTGTGTGCCTCCAATAGCAAGACTACCACATTACAAAAGGCAGTGTTCAGGTTTAGACTTCCATCTGTTCTACTTTGTTTCCTGAAGTTCAAATCTTATATTTAGATCTCTTAGAAGTACAGTAACATGAAATTAGAGAAAAACTTTGCTGGAGAGAAATTTTAGACCCGCTGCATTATGCACAGCACTGCTTGGCCACTGGGCAGGATGGAGTTTAGATGAAGGAGTGAAAATTGAAGCCAGAGCAGCAGGAGAGCATCTTTTGGGGGTGGTCAAGGAGCACTTGCCGCAGTGCCCTGCATCCACTTGACAAGTGCAAACCAGGGTGGTTTCCACTCAGCCCTTCTTTATGTTGTCTGTTTTAACCTGGAACAGAACACTGATATTTGGGCTCCAGGCTGTGGCTATTCAAGGACTGAGTTCATGTTTGCAAAGCTGTTAATTACTCTGTAGGACTTAGTCTAATACCAGCGACACAGCAGGAAATATTCCAAAGTAGAGGCTTTGTCGTTCTCTACCAGTACCAAGGGGACCATATGCCACTTCTTACTTTACATTATGTCTTTAAAATGATCAGATGACAGTTTCAAGGAGTAGCCATCCTAGGAATGGCATATATTTAAAAGAAAGGCAATTTCCAATTACTATGGTCTTTAAAAGCCAGAGATCAGATTTAATTACCCTGCACTTTGCAATTTACAATCTGTTGGTGCTCATTCCAGCAGAGGCTTGTTAAAAGCTCTCTTGCTGCAGACCTTCAAAATGTGCTTACCTGCTGAAAAATAAGAGGTTCACAGTCCACAGCCTCACCATAACCTGAGCCAGCATAACCCAGGCCAGACCCCAGCCTCCACTCAGAACCTCCACCTGGGCAAGGGCGGCACAAGTCTGGGTTTTGTCCTACTAAAGAAACCCTGTGTGCTATTGGGTAATGTTAGCCACATTTAAAAGGTGAATTCACCAGAATACACAAATTCAGATTCTGACAGGTATGTTAGAATCATATAATCATAGAATAGTTCGGGTTGGAAGGGACCTTAAAGATCATATAATTCCAACCCCCCTGCCATAGGCAGGGACACCACCTCTAGATCAGGCTGCTCAGTGCCTTGTCCATCCAACCTCCAGAGATGGGGCATCCACAACCTCTCTGGGCAACCTGTTCCAGTGTTTCACCACCCTCACTGTAAAGAATCTGTTTCTTATGTCAAGTCTAAATCTACCCTCTTCTAATTTACATCCATTGTTTCTGGTCCTCCCTTTCTGTAGGACCCCCTCAGGTACTGATAAGTTACTATAAGGTCCCCTCTGAGCCTTCTCTTCTCCAGGCTGAACAACCCCAACTCCTTCAGCCTGTCTTCATAGGGCAGTTGCTCCAGCCCTTTGACCATCTTTGTGGCCTGTGATCTATTTACTTCTAAACAATGCTTCTAAACACAGAATTTGAACATACTTCCCTCTGCTTTTACTTTCTTGAGCAGCAGGCACTCCTGGCTTCACCAGCTGGATTGCTGTTCCTGTGGCACATCAAATCTCCAGAGGTAACAACAGGCACATGGTGGAAGTGCTCACCCAGACATTTCCTAATGCACATCCAGACAGATCATCAGTGGGAAAGCTCACATCTAAGGCAGGTTGCAACATCTAGAGGACCACAAAGGCAATAAGATCCCCAGGCCAGTGGATTTGCAAGGCTCTTCTTTATAACTGCAATGCAAATTATCCCTAAGGTATGGTACTATAAAAATAAAGTAGAAATGCTAAAAACAACAGAATTGCTTCAGTTTACACCAGATCAACATTAGGTGTTCTCTAGGAAACCATCCTAACATCACATACCATCTAGAAGTGACATATGATGAACTGAAGACAACAATGCAAGTTCCCAGAGAACCTATGGTTCAAACAAAATGCAAAGGGACTTGTGGCCTGTTACAACAAAGTAGATTAAAAATATACCATGAAGGGTGACAGCAAAAATATTGCAAAATGAAAAATAGTTCCATTTCTAAACTCATTCCATAACAGAATTCACATCACTCACAGATCTCTTACCTCCTTTTTTTTTGTTTTTGCACATCTGCTTGTCAAACCTCAGAAAACATAAAACTAAAGCAGAGGAGGAAAACACCAACAGCACACATCTCAGCATTTAAAGGTGAGACTAATTTTGCAGCAAGAAAATTGCCAGAAACATCGAACTGATCCCTCTAACAAGGCAGATCAAAACGCTCTAGAATTTGTTTAGGAGACCAGATAACAACAAAAGCAATTTCCATTAAATGTTGTCTATCAGCAGTGGCGTAGTGTGAAATTAGACGATCCTGAATGGGCCATTGACTTGCAGCATGGTTATTTAACCCACAGTGTAATGGTGCAGTGCACCATGAAAAAAACAGTTCAAAGTGGGCAGCTGCTTTTGTAGATTTAGCTTTTGTCATGGGATGCGTTTGTTTTGTGTGTTCAATTTGCATTTCTTTTCAATATTGTGACCTCAATGCTTCCCTTTCTTCTGGAAAAGGGCAGGCTCGGGGGAACCTCATAGTATCTTATCAATACCTCAAGGTGGCCTACAGAAAGGCAGGGGTTGGACTTTTTAATAGGATATGTGATGGAAGGACTAGGAATAATGGATGTAAAGTGGAAGAGGGGTAATTCAGGCTAGATATAAGAAAAAAATTCTTTACAATGAGGGTAGTGAAACACTGTAACTGGTTTCCCAGGGAGATTGTGGATGCCTCCTCAATCCTTGGAGGTGTTTAAGACCAGGCTGGATGAGGCATTGAGCAACCTGGTCTCGTGGGAGGTGTCCCTGCCCATGGCAGGGGAGTTGGAACTAGATGATCTTGAAGGTCCCTTCCAACCCAAACTATTCTATGATTTTCTTTTTCAGGCTTGCCTTACCAGGTGTTCACAAGTTTTCATTTTTTATTTTGGTTTTTGGGCATGGTGAAAAGCAAAGATCCTTATCTGCTATTGTTCCCTGTAATGGTGAACTACAGAGCAATTTCTGAGGAAAGCATGGAGTCAAGCTCGTATTGCATAAATTACTCCAAAGTTACTGGAGGAACCAGGTGATACAGAGCTGGCAATCCAAAACCTAGATTTGAATAGGCATCTATTGATCCTCCTGTCATAAAGAAAGTTCAGAGAATGGACAGGAAGGAATTTTGAAGGAGCTGCAAGGGTGGGAGCCCTGGTTACCTCTGAATTCCAAGAGCTGCAGAAGCAGCTTCAGGGCTGCTTCCTCTTCCCAGCCCTTGGGGGAGCACTGGCTGAGCAGCATCCAAGAAGAGGTGTCAGCCCTTTGAGAGGCAAAGGAGGTTCCAAGGAAAAGATAATGTTGACTTTGGCTGGCTTGAGGAAAATCTCCAGGCAGTTTTTGAGGTGAAATGAGGGGAAAGCTAGGAGACAGGCAAGCTTGGAAATGCAGCAGCTGCGATACCCATCAAAATGGAAGTCACACAAATTAAATATGAAGATAAAACTTTTGAGCTACATGTACCACAAGGAAAAAAGGAGGCAGGAGATTCACTACAAAGGGCTCTTTAGAGCTGCATGCTTCTAGCTAAACAAACTAAATGTTAACAGGAGACAATGACATGAAGTTGGCTTTTATAAGGAAGAACTTTCCCTTCCTCCATCCAGGCAAGGCAACAAGCCAAGCTGAAAGCTGATGATCAAAGGTCAGTCGCCGCTCCTGAATCTCACTAGTTATCAGGATCTCTGCTGGAAACAAATGCTTTCACACTAGAGCAGAGCACGTTTGTAAGGGCTGCTGAAAGCTACATTTCAATTAATGCAGAGGTAATGCACTTCGTGTTCTGGGTAACATCAGCATGTGAGATATTTCAAGTGGCAGTGAGTCAATATTCTGTTACCAGCAGCTTGGCAGCCAAAATGGGAATAGGGACACAGTTATGCTCTCCTCTCCTAGGGCACAGACAGGGTGAGGAAGTGTCCTCTCTTCCTGCTTACCCTGTGCTAGGGCTTTTTTTGGTAAGCTGAGAGCCTTGGTTTCCAGGATTATCAGCTCAGCACCACTGTTAGGGCCCTGTATTTATTATAATAATATGCTTCCAAACCTGCTTCAGGGAAAAAAACCCCCAACTTCTGCAGATGAAAAGGCTGCCAACATGAATTTTGAAAGCCAGCTTTTGTGTGTGCTACTCAAGTGTCCCTCCTGTTGGTCTCAGAAGCCAGCTTGCCTACCTGCATTTCCCAGAAAGCTAGCATCTCATCACTTCTTTTCTAAAGTACTTATTGTATCAACTAGAAGGGATCATGCAACTGGGGTCACTGAGATAATTATTTACACTTAGGAAAGAAAATACAGAGCATTTCATATTCCCTGCACAGAACTGCCTTTGATTTCTCCCAGTTTGGGTCCTGGNAAACCCAACTTATGCAGATGAAAAGGCTGCCAACATGAATTTTGAAAGCCAGCTTTTGTGTGTGCTACTCAAGTGTCCCTCCTGTTGGTCTCAGAAGCCAGCTTGCCTACCTGCATTTCCCAGAAAGCTAGCATCTCATCACTTCTTTTCTAAAGTACTTATTGTATCAACTAGAAGGGATCATGCAACTGGGGTCACTGAGATAATTATTTACACTTAGGAAAGAAAATACAGAGCATTTCATATTCCCTGCACAGAACTGCCTTTGATTTCTCCCAGTTTGGGTCCTGGGTACAAACTGCATTCCACTTTTTAACCCTGAACTGTTGAAAAGTATCTTCTGGTCTGGATAATTAGGAAGACACAGAAATAATATTTTGAGGACTGGTGTAGGGCTGTGTATTTTTGAGCAGAATCCTTGGCTCACTAATGGCCTCACACCTACCTGGAATTTTCTGCTACTGTCAGAGTTGATCCTGGTAAAAACAAGGACTGCCCATGGAACATTAGAAGTTACTCAAGGGGAAATTTAGAAAAAATAATTAAAGATTTTTCTGAAAGACATCATACTGGTTGGCAGAAAGGCAGGGAATAGGGTTTTTTTTTGCCCATGGAACAGCCTGACAACACCATCCTGCTGTGTAAAGTGCACACCATGCAGCTTGGAGGAAAAACAAGAACTTAACAAATAAAACAGCAAAATCATATATCTAATACAGGTGGGTTAAAACAAAGCTGAAGAGGAAATGAAAGATTTACCCAGAGAGGTTGTGGATGCCCCCTCGTGGAGGTGTTTAAGGCCAGGCTGGATGAGGCATTGAGCAACCTGGTCTATTGGAAGGTGTCCCTGCCCATGGCAGGAAGGTTGGAACTAGATGATCTTTAAGGTCCCTTCCAACCCAAACCATTCTATGATACACTAAAAAGCACTGATTATGTTGTGGACATTAATGAAAAACAAAAAAAAACTTTTCTTTACTGGGCTAAACAGTAGCTGGGGCTGAGCTTTACCCAAACCAAATATGCATCAAATGAAGGAAAATAGCTGTAGTTTTTCAATGAGTGAAATTCACTTGGGAGACAGCAAAATCTAAGCAGGAATTAAGACCCATTTCAATCTATGGAACAGGAATTTAAAAAAACAGGATTTCTCTTTTCAGCAGGGCTTATTTTATCCTACAGCAGGCAGAGAAAGGAATGGAAGTGAGGAAACCAATGCACCAGCTTCAGAAAAAAATAATAATGTAACTCACAAGTTGGAAAATAGCTGCTCAGCATGCTTCGTGGGTTTTCTTCTCCCTTTTAAATTACTGTAGCATTCATTCCTCCACAGTGCATTCAAGTTCCTTGTATGTTCATCACTTCAGAAAGGAATTTGAGTGGAGTGGGAGTGCATAGCCAAGTATATGATTTGGATTACCTACAGCTCTCTCCAAAAAAATGCAGATTTATCTCTACATCAGCTAATTTTGGAGATGTGCCAGCTGAGTAGGTAACACAAGAAAAAGCAGTAGTCCATTCTTTTCTTACTAGCAATTACCTCTTCAATTAAAGTTAGGGGGAAAAAAAGAAAAAATTCTCCTAAGTCTGTCATGTTATTGAAACAGGTTCAAACAGCAAACTGCTGCTTGTGCAGCAAATAATCCTCATGTCATGCAGTGTCTAAAAGCCTACAGTAATGGAGTTCTCTGCAGAGGACACTTCCACACTTGCATAGAGCTTCCTGACTTCACTGTGGCTCTGGAACAGCGTGGACCTTGCTGCACAGAGTCCACATTGGCAAAAGACATCCATAAAACCTTGCACATTGCCAATAAAACCCAACAGATTTCTATGAATCTTCCTTGCCAAAGCAGTTCCACTGTGGGAACTGAAGGGGAGGGGGCAAAGTTTGCTTTCCTGCTCTATATCAGAGCAAGGAAAAACTGCCTTTCACCTGCTGCTTTTCTCCTGGATCCACCTCTTCCAGCTGACCTTTGGAGCAGAAAGCAGTATTGTAGTCTGGCTTCCTTGAACCACCTGGTTTCTTTGTGAAGTTTAACCTCACTATCAATAGCTCTCACTGTCACTCTCAGGAAAGGGCCCTTGGGATCCACAGGCTATAACTTAAGCAGTGCTGCAACTCCCACAGAGCACTTAGTTCTGAAACAAGGACAGCTGCAGTTCTTCAGAACTAACATTCTATTCTGTAGATCAAAAAATTAAGCAATCACACATTCCAAGTTCACCCACTTCAGTTATTTTGCATGCAAGTCTTGATTTCACTAGTTGCTCTCTATGCTGCACTCTTTCTGTGCACAAAGATGAAAACCCCAGCCAGTCACGTCCTGCTGAATGATCTAGTTCATTCTCATCTTTCTCTTTGCTCTTGGGCCTGTCTTTCTTCCTAACCTTTGTATTCTTTCTCTATAAGGAAGAATATGAAATTAAAAAATCTTTCTCCCCCCATTTACTAGGGCTAGTGAGAGTAATGGCTTTTGTTCAGAGTCTTAATATAACATCATAGCCCTTCTCCTCCAGGTTTTCCATGAAACAGCCTACTTCAACTCATCAGTAGTCACCACCAAGAGTGTTGAAATGTTTCTATGGATTCCAGCAGGCACTGAAATAAGTCCTTACAGAAACCAACTTATGTAGTTTTACTAAAATGTGCTTTATATGAAGTACTTGTTTGGTTTTGGGTTTTTTTCAAACAAGAGTTTAATACTCAGGTCTATTAGATAAGTTAAGGAACCACCCTTAGACCTACAGCTGCCAGACTGAAAATTAATGGAAACACTAATTGAAATAATTTCTGCATCTCACACAAGAGCTCTGTACCTTCTAGTCTTCTACAGTTGGTTTCAATAAATTAGTGACGAGCACCAAAAATCTTTAAGCTTAACCAGTTAAGCTGGTGGACACGAACTCAGAAAGCAAAGGAGAAAGCAGTCTTTTTACCAGGTTGTTGTAGAATCTGACTCTTGCCAAACTCTGACAGATTCACCAGCAGTCTTCTGAGTTACACAAGGGTTCACTTATGTTCCTCTTCACCTTTTTAATCTGTTCTATGGAGAATTGCATCACATGATGAAGTTCGTATCAGGTGAAAGCTCATAGAAAAGGAAATTCAATTATCTCTTTTTTTAATACATATTGAATTTTATCCCCTAAACTCAGGTAACACTTCTCATCTCCTGGGCACATTGTAAGAACACTGATACAGCCCTTCTTGCAAGTGTTCTTCTTGTGTTGCTCTTCCTTCTCCCACTTTTAAAAAACTAGTTACAATTTGCCACACATGAAACAATTCAGGAGAGGATCTGCATTTCAAGGTGGTTCATGTTTTTTTTTAAATGCTGTTTCCTCACATCATAAAAGTAATTTTGTTCCCACTTATCATAACTTTGGGTTTGTTATGTGGTGGGATTGCTCTCAAGGCAGTCAGTGCAGAGCAATGTGACTACATCTGGACTTAGTAAAACACAGCCTACTCTTACTACTACACCAAATAGAGACAAGTTTTCTTCAAGCAGGGGGTTTTCAGTTAGCCATAGGCTCATTCATGTCAGATTCTCTCATCTGGTCATGACCCAGCTGAAAAAACTTAATGGAAACTAAAGCTTCCAGAAACAAAGGTCAAGCAAGAGGAAAAAAGTCCCCAGTCTTCCATTTCAAACTTCAGTTTTACTCCCTTCATCCCTTTTCCTCCTTGTCAGCAAGAAAACCAGTATCAGCTCCTTTGGGTGCAGCATTATGCAGCCCCTACCTACAGCAGATCCCAGGAGCCCTCAGTTCTAAAACATCAGATTCTGCACCTCCCTGTTTGACACTATTCCCCTGTGTCTCCAGAACTTCTACTTAGAAGACCTGCTTAAGGGCCTTATTTCATTAACAGAACCCTTGCTCAGATCTTTGGCCCTAATCCCCATGGATGCCCCATATCTCCTAGCAAGCCTGTTTCTCTTATTATGTGAGTTTATGTCTGCTTCCTTCTTCTAGAGTTAACAAAACAGGATTAAGACTGAGTCCCTGTCCCTCTGAATGGTCCAGTCCATAGGACAGGATGCTGAGCATTGATCTGCACATAGGTTGGTGTGTTATTAGGTTGGCATCAAAGTGCTCATTTACTTCTGGGACATTGCCTGCAGCTCAACAAAGTGGATTGACATGTTTAAACATGAGAACAGCCCCTAAGAATCAAAGTGGTGACATTCCCTCCTCACCTACCTAAATGCCTAACAGCATCAGAGCTGATGTGACCTGGCTTTGGCTTTGGCTTTAAACACTTGAGGCTGGGTTTTTCACCTGCTGCTTTAAAGGAACACAGCAAGCCTTCTTTTTCAGATACTGAACTCTATCAGGTTTAGCTAAAGTCAGGGGAGTCCTTTAGAATTCATGCAAATAATGTGTAAAGGAAGATTGCACAGAAAGTGTGGCCAAATAAGTAAATTTTAGCAATGAAACAGTCATTTACTGAGGAAACAGAGTACAGAGAAGAGGAATTAACTGTGAAGTATTCTTCTGTAAAATTATTTGCCCCATTTCCGTGTAGGCTAGCAGCAAATCTCAGAAATTACTTTGGAGATTTTCAGTCACTGAAGCACCATTGCCAGCTCTCTATTTCCACACCACAGAGATAACAGACACCACTGAACAACCCTCCCTGGCTTCCATACTGCTGCTAACCAACTTTTCTGCTATTTCCTACATGATGATGTTCTTACACAATAAGAAATTTAGGCTGGATATAAAAAAAAGAAGTTCTTTAAGGTGAGGGTGATGAAACACTGGAACAGACTGCCCAGAGAGGTTTTGGATGCCCCCTCTCTGGAGGTGTTTAAGGCTGGATGAGGCATTGAGCAACCTGGTCTCGTGGGAGGTGTCCCTGCCCATGGCAGGGGGGGTGGAACTAGATGATCTTTAAGGTCCCTACCAACCCAAACCATTCTATGAAATATCTTACCTTCCATTTCTGAAGCACTGTAGGATGTGTGATTCACCATTGCCTCACACACAGAGTGAAGGGGCTGCAGAAGCAACTGACTATTGAATAAAAAATAAAAAATAATCTAGATGTACAAGTTCACCTCTTTGAGACAGAAAGCCAACTCCACCAGCTCTATTGCTGCTACTGCAGCACATGGTTCTTGATGCAGAGGGAGTCATGAAGGCTTGAAGAGAAGCCCTAGAAAGCTGCTTTTCTGCCAGTCCTCCTGAGATTTGCTGGAGCAGGATCATAAAGTTAGGTCACTATTTATTTTCACATTATCTCCACTAAATAAGACAGGCCTGGCACAAGCACTAAAACAAGAACAAGCCTGGCTTTTAATCCAAACCCTGAGAATGCTATAGCAAATATATTTTTTTAAAGTTTCCATTTTCTTGAGATATATGGATGCACTTATCTCCAGGGTTGCAGCTGTCAGCCAAAATCTATCCCTCTCCAGGGATGAATAGTTAGTGAGATTGTGAGATCATAGCCTCTGAAATGAATTCCTGGTACTCTGTCCCTGCTTCAATTCATGAATTCTGCACAAAACATTTCAGGGAACATGGTGCATCTCTGCTCAGAGATGACTTGTTAATAAACAGGACTAATTTATGAACACAGAAATTAGAGAAGGTCAATAAACAAGCCCTTCTTTAATAACAATCTTTTGCATTTTTTCCCCTAGAGAACCTGAGCAGCAAGTGAATTTGTGTTTGTATGAAAACTCCAGCTCCACATACTCTGTGGCTGTTAATCAGTGCTCTTAATTGCTCTGGGGCGAGTCTGTTTGCATCAGCTCTGAATGAAGCCTCCCCAGGATTTGATACATCATTAGGTATCAAAGATAACAGTGTTAAAATGAGCAATAGCAATACTGATACCAAGCACAAATAAGGAGTTCAGGAGAACATGATGCAGAGTGTGTCTTAGGCAGACAGGTTTTGTGTTTTCAGAACTAGGACCTAATTGAATCATCCACTTGTAACTGAATGGTTGGTTTTATTTTGGCTGAGCAATAAGCAGGAGAGCTTAACAGTCTTTTTGAAACATTTTCTATCCTGCATGTCCATTTTCAGTCTATCCAGCCTGCCTTTTGAGGTATCACTATATTAAAAATGCTTTTCCCTGCAGGTATTTCCACCCTGCAGCAGATGTCTCCAACTTGGCACTATTTGAAAAGTCTATTAAAAGTAATGCAATTAATTTCTTGGGTTGTCATCACTGCTTTTGAGATATTTGAAATGGTTTATTATTCATAGCCTGATCCTGGAAAGTGCTGAACACCTTTATACTCAACCCTGGACACCTAGACAAGGACCAATGTAGGCTCCCCACTCACTGGGCATCCTTGGGTCTCCTCTCAATGCTCCTGCAGGGAACTGAGATCTACAGCATCTATGGAAACCTTGATGGAAGGCAGTGACTGCTGCTGTTCACTGAGCACTGAACTCAGCCATAGCTAGACCACCACCTTTGCTAAACTGCCTGTCTGCCTCTTATTTCTACATGAGGAAGTGTCTCCTGGGCACTGCTAAATTTCTACCAACATATGATGTCCATCTTGGGACAGAAAATGCAATATAGCAAAGCATCCTTGAAAAATTGCTGAGCTCTGCTCTGTGGCAGTAACGACAGCATCTATTGCCAATAAAATGAAAGGGAACAAATTCTGAGAGGCAAGAAAAAAAAAGCCTATAGGCATTCAGAGGATAAGAGAAGTAAAAGTAATCTCCTGCCTGGGTCCCTAAAGCACAAATCTTTGGTTCATTTCAGATGCTGATATTGCTGCTGTTTGTTTCATTTTATACACACCACCAGCAAATGAAAAGGAAGGATCAGATTCGAGGTTGGATTATAGGAAATCACTTACACGCTTCCTCTTCTGAAAAATTGATTCAAACTGTCTCAAATATGAGCCAGGTCATGCAAACTAACATCTCCCTGAACACCATAAACAGAGTAAGAATAAATATGAATTTGAAATATGAAAAGAGATGTCTCCAGGCATCTTTCTCAGCATCTTCTGTAATATGGAAGACAGAATCACTGTCACTTTCATGACAGTCACATACAGCACTAAACCAATATTTTCTCAAGTGCTATCAAGGGCCAAGAAATATTACCAAAGAAGTAATACAAGTGTGGTTAAAGTAGAAAAAAATGCAACACAAGCAAATTTAGAGCCTCACCTGAAGACTATTAAAGGTAGAAAGCCCTTGACTCAGTGCTGCTTTAGAACTTTCTTGAGTGAGAGCAACTCAAACAAGCATTTTCTCTGCAGGAAACAAAGCTGCAGATAATCCTCTAAGTCCAGATACAAATCTGAAAAGCAACAACAATTAAAGTGAACTGGAAGTGAGAGCAGAGAGGTAAGTCACAGGTATGACTATATTATGTAGCTTGGCAGCTGTGCAGGCTAATACATTTTGGGCTGCAAACACATCCATGCATGATGTGGTGATGTGCCAAGGGATCCAGGCTAGCTCCCAAAGAGGTAGTTGTGTCACCAAAACATTTATCACTATTTTTCCTTGCCACCTCATTTAATCTCAAAAGAGTAGGCCATTTTACCTCAGTACCAGGCAGTGTCCGAGCAGCATATGAGTGTGGCCAGCAGAACCACTTGCTGGCAAAACCCAGGTTGATCAATTTTCAGGCTCAATGCAAGTCTCAAATCTCCATGGAAATTTTGAAAGAAGGGCTGTGGGGGGAAAAAAGCAAACAACCAAAACACCCTTACATCCAGGAATCATAGAATTGTTTGGTTGGGAGGGACCTTAAA
>VZTY01007495.1:11614-21681 GCA_013400935.1 Turnix velox
TTTCCCCTCCTTTTTCTTTTTTTCCCTTTTCTTTATTTTGCCCTTCTTCTTTTTTTTCCCCTCCTTCTTGGTTTTGCCCCCTTTCTTTTTCTCTTTTTCCCTTTTTTTTTTTTTTTTAAACTTCTCAACTGCAGAACAAGCAGCAGTAGGAGCTTTCCCATTTTCTTTGATGGCCTGAGGATCTAGCCCTGTGTAAATACCATCTGCAACCAATCCTCTGCATGAAAGGGGAGAGGAAACTTGTAACTCTTCCTGTGCACACATTTTATTGATTCAAGTTACAAGTTTTAGGACGGTGAAAAGGCCCATCTGAAGCAGCAGGACAAGTCAGCATTTCTTTTTTGTTGTTGTTTTTTCAGTCTTTCAAAGCTGCTGATACAGTCAGTCCCTTCTTTACATTTTGCTCAGCCCAATTATGTGAAAATTATCCAACTTCCTTCAGAATAAATCAGAATGAATTGGGCTTTTTTTGCAGCTCAGTTTTGCTCCTGCTGAATTTGGGCTGCAGTGGGGCTGAAGGAAAGGTGCAGCTCAGCTCCTCTGCCTCTCTCCCTCTCTGAGCAGCTTGAGGGAATGAAGCTGGAGAAATTAAACCCAACTAAGTACTGGAAGGATTAGTTTTCAGCTGTGTGAGTCTTAGTGCAGCCTCACAAGTGGAACCATTAACCCAAGGGATTAAACCATCCCTATCATAAGGCTTCAGATTTTCCATCTTCTGCGTCATCCCCCAGCCTGTACCTGCCCTTGACACCAATATTCCTTTAATCAGCAGAAGAGAAGGCTCAGGGGGGACCTCAGAGGAGCTTCTCAATTCCTGAAGGGGGCTTCAGAAATGCTGGGATTGGACTTTTTAATAGGATATGTGATGGAAGGACTAAAAATAATGGATGTAAATTGGAAGAGGGGAGATTCAGGCTGGAGAGAAGAAAGAAATTCTTTGCTGTGAGGGTGGTGAGCCACTGGAAAGGGTTTCCCAGAGAAGCTGTGGAATGCTAAATTTTCATCCTTCAGAACAACATTCTTATGTAAAAAAGAACCTTTCAATCTAGGAAGGGAAAATCAAATCATGTTTATTTGGTTTATTTGATTTTTGAACTGGTGAATTGTCTTGTCCTGGGATTGTAGTGAATTCTGTGCTTTAATGAAGATAATCACTGATCACTAACAAAAATGCCATCTAATAATAAGTGTGAAGTTTTCCTCTGGGGAGATTTTAGCTTATAAAGTACCTTTGTAAAGCATCATGCATGTGGGCACGCATACATGGTATCAAATGAGATTTTTTTCCCCCTTATTTTCAGTCTGTTGAGATGAATTGCTTTGGGGTTTGGATGTCTGCTATTTAAACAAATGTAATCATTACAATTCAACTAAGTCTTAAGTTTCCATTCACTTCTCTTCACTTTGATTCAGGTAATTGTGACAAATAGTCATCCCTCCCTCCCTCTGAAGTTAGAGCACAGGCAAATGCAATGGCTTAATGGTTAAGTACAATTAGGGCTCTAATTGAAGCTCTGCTTGTGCCTATTTGTATGCAAAGGAGGTTTGGAACAGCCTTTATAAAAGCTTTTGAACTGCAGCAGCCCAAAAACACTGCAGTCTTCTTCTCTTAACCTGGTTTCCTTTGCTTTGCAGGCGCTTGAATACGTTAAACAAATGTGCAGTGATGAAGCTAGAAATTAGTCCCCACAGGAAAAGGGTAAGTTCCTTTGAACTTCTTCTCTAATGGACCTTAAAAACATTGAAAAAGACGTGTAGCAGGCTGCAGGGCCACAGCTTAGGGTGGCACCTGAGCAGACCCTGACAAGGACATGCTGTCACAACTCCTTTTTGCTCTCATTTTGTGTCCTCTCTCAATTCAAACTGCCTGGCTTGGCTGCAGGGGGAGGTTGTTTTGTCTGGCTGACTCTTCCCCAGCCTGAAATGCTCTGAGACTGTAGCAAATTACCTGCCCTCAGGCCAGAAAAAATTAGTAGACTTGATGAAGAGCTGACTAGACTGAAGAGCTGACCTGAACTTCAAAACATAATCTTTGGCTTATTCTTTATTCACAATTTTGGTTGCCATCACATAGGAGGAGCATTATTTCATTCTGATGTAGACAGGATCAGTTAGACTTGGCTTGCAAAGGCAAGGACCAACCCTTTTTAGGATTTAGACGCATTATTTCCTTGGTTTTCAATTACATCACTTGGAATTAAAGCAAAATATTTACAGGATGCACTGGCTATCTGTTTTCTGAGGAGCTCAGCAGAAATTAGGTGTCTTTCCTGAATCTTTATGCTCCCTGTGGTGAGAAATCGGAGAGCACCTACTGTAACTTCAGTCAGGTAGGATGGGGAGAAGGATGAGTTAGTGGGGTTTGTGAGGTTGGTACCACCCCATAACTCTCTTCAAACCATGTGTGTGTCCTCAGAGGGATGAGGAGTTGATCCCATCCCCTGGGATATGACAACTGCAGATAAAGAGGACTGAGCTGAGGCAATAGGATGCTGCCCTGCCCTTGGGAAGAATGCACACAAACCCTCTCAGCTTGTTTACCAGGAATTAATCCCTTCTTTCCCTATCTCTTTGTGGCATGTTGGAAACAGCATCCCAGCTCCAGAAGATAAGGCTCTGAGGCAGCACATAGAGGAACTCCTTTAGTAGGGGGTAGACAGCTGGATTGCTCTTTATGACCAGCAGAAGATTCCTCCTCCTTGTCCCTGAGTCTCCTGTTAACACTGGAATGCTCAGCATTGCTCTTGAGGTCAGCTCCAAAGCCCAGATTTTCAGGATTCTGGATGTTACCCTTTTGTTTCAGTCCTTCCTGACCTGCATTCACCACCCATCTTTGGCAGATGGACTTGGATCCTATTCTCCTTTGCTGCTGATTTCATTTAAATCAGTATTTATCCTTCAAAGCTTTTTAGCACTAAAGAAAAAATGTGTTTCCTTAGGTTTTCTTGTGACCTCTTTGCAAATGAACATCACTTCCTTTTTCTTTCCCCCCTCCAATCCAATCCCATTCACCACCAAGTCATTATTATCACCCATTATCAAATTTGGGTGACTTTTTTTCCCCTGAATACTTAAAATAAACAAATCTTAGCTTATTTTTTATAAAACTCTTAGCTTTTCATCTGAGTCTTGAACAGAAGCAGTTTGTACTAATTGAGAAACAAAGGGAAGTGTCCCTTGTTTGTTTGGTTACAAATAATAAATGTGAAGTTTCACCTATTTTTGCTGAGCTGATGAAATGTGCTATTAAAAAAAATCAATGAGGAGAGAATCAAGAACTAAAACATATACAAATAAAATACCTGAAATCTGACTAATTTCCTTGTTTTTCAGAGTGTAAATATTTGTGATCCCAGCACACAAATAGTTACAGTTTGGGTCACGGCTGCCTGTTTGTTTTTTAAATGAAAGCAATCTAAACAAATGAAGTGAAACTCCTGGAGCTGGGTGGCAACTGACATTTCCTGCCCTGAGCATCCAAGCTTGTTCTCTGGCTTCGTGTTGTTGTATTAAAAAATCTTCCTTGGTTTTATCCTTCCAAAGTGAAATTTCCCAAACTCTTGGAAGACCCTTTGAGAGTATTGAGATGAAAAGATGATTAGGGATGTAGATGCAATTATTTAGAGTTTGCTCACATGCTCTGCTGTCAGTGGGCTCTTGCTGCTCACTATCTGGGAGTGTTAAAGTTTGCCTGGAGCCAGGCTGAAGGAGAAACTTCACAGGACATTCCTAAAGTGTTACCTACCTGTTGGCCTGTGGGAGGAAGAGGAGAACCAGGTAAAGAGCCTGGAGGCATCACACACTTGGAGCACGAGGGGTTTTTCTCCTGCCATCTCATCAGTCACAGCAAGGAGAACCTTCAGATTGGCCAAGGAGGGGAGGAATGAAGCAGCTACAGCTCAGAATGTAGGAGAAACATCTTGTAATTGCAAAGAGGAGGATAAACATTCAGCTCCTATCAACTGAGGGGAACTCTGGAGGGAGTCCAGAGGGACCCTCAGCCCCCTGACTGACTCCACTTTAAAATTTTATGCATGCCAGGAATTTCCATTGATGTGAGGGCTCTCTGCTGTGACCAATTCATTAAAAGCCTGTGTATTCTGGGCTTTGGAGAAAAGAGCAATTTAAAGCAGATTGTATTGGGTTTTGGCCTTTTTTTTCTTTACAAGTGTGTATCTTTCCTATTTAAGAACTGTTAAAATATATTGCCTGTCCCAAGCTATCTGTTCCTGTGATGGGCTTTCATAGCCTAATCTTCCTCCCCCTGAAGTAAAAGTCTGTTTTCACTTCAAATTCAGCCAGAACAAGGTCGTGCTTAAAGCAGTTTTGTGGGCATTGTATTTAAATGCAGATGCTTTTGCCTTTCTCACCTTTTCTCTACCTGCCTTCTTTTTCTCTCTACCTGCCTTCTTTTTCCCTCTACCTGCCTTCTTTTTCCTTCTACCTACCTGCCTTCTTTTTCTCTCTGCCCTTCTTCTTCTCTACCACCTTTCTCTCCCCTCCTCTCTCTGCCCTTCTCCCTCTACTTTTTCTCTCCCTTTTTTCTTGTGCAACCATCATCTTCAGGTTTTTTTTCCCCTCCCTGGCAGAGCGAGGACTCAGACGAGGACGAACCCTGTGCAATAAGTGGCAAATGGACTTTCCAGCGGGACAGCAAGAGGTGGTCCAGGCTGGAGGAGTTTGATGTTTTCCTCCCAAAACCAGACCTGTCCCCTCCTTCCCCAGAAGCCCCTCACCTGCCCACGCTGGGGAGCCGTGAGAGTGTTCTCACCGACCTCAGCGAGCGCCAGGAGGTGGCCTCCATCCTGAGCATCAGCAGCTCCAGCAGCCACCAGCCCACCTTGCAGAGCGAGGAGGCGTCCAGCACCACCACCAGGACAAACTCTGTCATCAGTGTCTGCTCCTCCTCCAACAACCTGGCAGCCAGCGATGAGCCCTTGGGCAGCCTGCCCTCTCCCCGGGAGCTGAGCAGCTTCAGCTTCAGCAGCAGCAGCACCAAAGCCAACGAGAAGAACACCAAGTCCAAGACCAGGAGCCTGCTGAAGAGGATGGAGAGCCTCAAAATCAAGAGCTCCCACCACAGCAAGAGCAAAACCCCTTCCAAGCTGGGGCTCATCATCAGCGGCCCCATCCTGCAGGAGGGGGTGGATGAAGACAAGCTGAAGCAGCTGAACTGTGTGGAGATCTCTGCCCTCAATGGCAAGCACATGAGCCTGCCCATGGTACGCAAGAGGAGCGTGTCCAACTCCACGCAGACCAGCAGCAGCAGCAGCCAGTCGGAGACCAGCAGTGCTGTCAGCACCCCCAGCCCCGTCACACGCACCCGCAGCCTCAGCGCCTACAACAAGAGGGTGGGCATGTACCTGGAGGGCTTCGACCCCTTCAACCAGTCCACCTTCACTGATGTCATGGAGCAGAACTTCAAGAACAGGGGCAGCTTTGCAGAGGACACCGTGTTTTTCATCCCTGAAGACCACAAACCCGGCACTTTCCCCAAAGCCCTCTCCAACGGCAACTTCTCCCCCACGGAGGGCAGCCCCCCTGTGAACTGGAGGACAGGGAGCTTCCATGGCCACGGCCACCTGGCCCTGCAGAGGGAGAACAGTGGGGACAGCTCCAAAGAGCTGGGCATGGGCAAGAGGAGGAACTCCTCCAGCTCGGTGAGCAGCCGCCTCAGTATTTATGACAATGTCCCAGGCTCCATCCTCTACTCCAGCACCAGCGACCTGGCCAACCTGGAGAATGAGGACATCTTCCCAGAGCTGGATGACATCCTCTACCACGTCAAAGGGATGCAGAGAATAGTAAACCAGTGGTCAGAGAAGTTCTCAGACGAAGGAGACTCTGACTCTGCCCTTGACTCCATCTCCCCGTGCCCCTCCTCCCCAAAGCAGATCCACCTCGACGTGGACAATGACAGAAGGACACCCAGTGACCTTGACAGTACAGGGAACTCTCTGAATGAGACTGAAGAGCCTTCAGGGATGCAGGACAGGAGGGACTCTGGGGTGGGAGCATCACTAACACGGTCCAGCAGGTGAGTTCATGAGTCCTGGGGCTTGGGCTGGCTCCACTGAGGTCCCCTCTGGCATGAGCCACCCTTTGACATGGTGTGATAGGATGCGGGGTGATGGCTTTGAACTGAATGAGGGTGGAGAACTGAGTGAGATCAGGAAAAATTTTTCCCAACAGAGGTGGTGAGACACTGGAACAGGTTGTTGAGGAGAGTTGTTGAGGACCCCACCTCAAATCCAGGCTGGTGGGGACTTTGAGTGGGAGGTGTCCCTGCCCATGGGAGGAGAGTTGGAACTAGATGGTTTTTAGCATCCCAACCAACCCAAACCATTCTGTGACAGCACCACATTCAGTTGGGATGCAACAGAATTTCATAATCACCTAGGTTGGGAGGGACTTTTCAGATCATCTGAGTCCAACCATTAACAAGCCTTGTACCTGGACCCTTGCCCCTCAAATTAAGAGTCTGATGCTCTCCAATACTGAAGTGGTATCTCTAGAATTTGCTGAATTCCATGATTTACTTTGCAAAAAACTCCAAGAGAAAGCACCACAAGTTGTGGACATTGATTGTGGACATGTGGAGTTCCTCAAACTGGGATCTGTGTGCTCCAGGAGGACTTTTAGAGGAGTGATTCCCACTCTTGCAGGCTGTGGGTTTGTATGTTTTTAAAAACAGCCTTTTCAGCAAGTCAGTGTCAGGAACAGTATAAGGGCAGTTTTTAGGGGCTGGATGATTCTTCAGGCTGAAGTGGTGTGTGGGAGGGAGCAGGACCTCAAGTAGAATGAACTGACTTTTGGAGTTGTCTGTGAGAAGCAGTGCTGGTCTGCTTTGTGTCAGTCTGGAGGAAAAGCCTTGACTTCAAAAAAAAATGCAGTTCTTTGGTAGCAGACTGTTTCCTAATGGCTCCAACACTAAATCTGTGAGGAAAGGGACATTTGGTTACTTTCTCTTGATCACTCTAGCACAGTGGGGTCACTGGGGGAGCTCCAGTGGCCCTCCAGTTTCTGGTGGGAGGTTCACCATGGGATGGATGACTGTGTTTTTGTAGTGTGAGTAGGGCAAGGAGTTGAACTCTTCTGGCTTGGTTTCCAGTTTGCCTTTAAAACCAATGCAGATCATTTAGGGGCTGGTTTCTGCTGTCCTTTAGTTGCTTGTTTTGGAACAGGCTGCCCAGGGAGGTGGTTGAGGCACCATCCCTGGAGATATTTGAGAGATGAGCAGACGCAGAGCTCAGAGATAAGGTTTTTATCAAAGTTGGGTTGATGGCTGGGCTCCATGATCTGAAGGAGGGTTCCAACAAAGAGGGTTCTTTGATTCTACAAAGTTAGTGGGACTTTGAGGAGTGTTTATTTCCCATTGGATTTGTCTCAAAAAATTGGATTTTCTGAATGGGGCTTTTTTCATTCTGACTGTTTTAATACTGAAAGGACTTCAGAAGAAGGGTGGTGGAGGGTACCTGGTGGGGCAAGACCATGTGGTTAGCACTGAGCTGTGGGTCAGCCCACCCATGCACATGCCCATCTGAAGCATCTCCACAATCTGCAGGTGGAATCTCAGAAGGCAGCAGCTGCCAAGGGCAAGGAGTAGGGCTCAGCAGTAGGTCTGTGTCTTGGAGAGATGTTTCATTGATGGATTCTTTCTCTTTTCCCCCACCAAAACCTTCTGTGCAGGCACAGGCTGAGGTGGCACAGCTTCCAGAGCTCCCACAGACCCAGCCTCAGCTCAGCATCCCTGCAGATCAACTGCCAGTCTGTTGCCCAGATGAACCTGCTGCAGAAGTACTCCCTCCTCAAGCTGACAGCTCTCCTGGAGAAGTACACACCTTCCAACAAGCATGGTTTCAGCTGGTAAGGGCTCTGGGAGGGGTGGACAGGCCAGCTGTACCAGTGGGGCTGGTCCAAAGTGACTTTGGGAAGGATGCAATGGGTCCCCCTGCTCCTCTTTGTCCACTTCTTCCTCCAGCCTGTGCCCACGGTGATTTGTGGTTTCCTAAAAAGGGGCTAAAATCACCAACCCTTTAAGCATCATCTCTCTAGGCTTGAGAAGGATGTGTTCAGGGGGCAGGTGAGGAGGTCAAAGCAGTGCAGCACAGGTCAGGAAGGTGTCCACCATCCATCCATAGCTAAAGAAGGATTTGGGATTGGACTAGATGGTCTCTTGAAGGTCCCTTCCAATCCCTGATATTCTGTGAAGGATTGGGGCAGTTTGTGAGCAGTGGCACAGACACACAAATCTCAGTAAGGTCCTAGTTTTATTTCAGTTATTCAGCTTCTCTATAGAATTATATTATTAAAAAATATACATTTCCTTTAACTTTAGTCCCTCATCAGCCAAAAAGTTCTTAAAGGCACAATAAATCCGTCCCTACAAATCCAGTTAACCCGCAGAAAAGGTGAGAGGGATAAAGAAAAAAGATTGAGAGTTTTGTAGGCAGCAATTCCTGCCACAGCCAGGTCTTTGTAGCCCTGCTGGATGTTTTTTGTTGGAAGAATGAAGCAGAAAGGTTTGGGGTTTTTTTTCTGACTGTATGTGCAGGGCAGTCCATGCAACCTTGAGGATGCAAAAGGCACACAATAAAATATTTCATCTCCCTTCCCCAGGAGTGGCAGAGGGTATTTAAGCCTCAGCATCAAAGTTAGGTGCAGTTTGAAAGGCTGTTATTATGTCAGCCCTGCTAAATACAGAAGTTGTTTGTTCTGAGGGACAGAAATAAGTATTGACCAGTTATCCCTGCGTGCTTCACATTCTCCCCAGGGATGGCAAATGTGTTTTTTCACATTCCATTGCCATGTTTTGGCATTTTTTTTTTTGACAAAGCCAGCATTATTCCTGTCAAATATCAATACTGCCCCAAAGTTCAGCCATAGAGCAATGCAAATTGCTGCTGTTTCACCACCTAACACATTAGTCAGCTGTTTGTGTGGCTGCTAAATAGGCTCTCCCTCTTCCCCACTGTCACTGTGCCCTATTAGTTGTCACACTGGGCATTTGGCATTTCTCCTTCTTTAGGAAAATGATCTCAGTATTTTCACATATTTTTAATTTTTTTCCCTTTATGAAGCCAGCACTCTTGGAGAGCTGGAGGTAAATTTATTCTTTTGTGCTCAGTAACTTTTTTTTTCCCCTCGGAGATGGAAAAGGCTCATTGAGAATGGAGTGGGAGGAGGGGAGAGGGGTAGCAACAGTCAACAGGCTGACAAGGAGTGGGGTCCTTCAAAGGGCTTGTTTATAGAGCTTGAGGGTTTTTAGCTGACAAAACCCAAATGTATTACATCAGTTTCCTGCTGTTACGCAGGCTGGTGGGTGGTGGACCCACTTGGAGGACTTTGCAGAACAAGCAGTGGACGTACAAAAGCTCATTGTTCCAATGCCCATCTCTCCCAAAGCCCCAAAGGAGGGGTGTTAGGAGGGGCCACTGACCACAGGCTTTATTTTGACTCCTCTTGCAATTCAATCTGGCCCCTGCAGTTTTTACCCTCTTGTAGCTTTTGTCCTGCTCATATTGATGGAGTGGCAGCAGGTTAATACTTGCAAGCAGCACGCTGTCAAGCCTCTCTCTTAGAGGAGATCTGTTTTCTTCCCTTTCTCTCCCATCCCCAAAGGATTGTCTTATTTCTGCTGTCACTGCTTTTCCATATTGCTGAAACATTTCACTTATTTTCCCCGAATTTTTTCTGAATTGCTGAAAAAGGGTGAGAAAAACAATCAGCAGAGGGTGAATTTAAATCTGGTTGTTTCCTTTGCTCCAACAGGGCTGTGCCAAAGTTTATGAAGAGGATAAAGGTGCCAGACTACAAGGACAGGAACGTGTTTGGAGTTCCCCTGCAAGTCAATGTGCAGCGCACGGGGCAGCCCCTGCCTCAGAGCATCCAGCAAGCCATGCGCTACCTCCGCAACCACTGCCTCGACCAGGTGGGACTTGCTCTGCCCCCATCCCTCATCCCTCATCCCACACCCAGAAAGTCACCTGGCTTTGCTTAGAAGGGACTTTTCAGCTCATTGAGTCCAGCTGTTGACCCAACTCTGACAAGAAAGCCAAGTGCAAGGT
>VZTY01007501.1:222-16308 GCA_013400935.1 Turnix velox
TTTTTTTGAGGGGGGATGGATTTAGAAATAGGTTTAAGATCACTCCAAATTTGCTCAATGTTATTGGGAAGGGAAAAATGACAAGTCTCTGGAGTGGCCATGTTGGCATCTCCACCACTGTCACAGAGGGGTTGTGCCCACCATGGGGCCAATTTCATCATGGAATAGTTTGGGTTAGAAGGGACCTTAAAGATCATCTAGTTCCAACTCCCCTGCCATGGTAAGGGAGACCTCCCACTAGATCAGGTTGCTCAGTGTCTCATCCAGCCTGGCCTTAAACACCTCCAGGAATTGAGGAGGCATCCACAGCCTCTCTGGGCAACCTCTTCCAGTGTCTCACCACCCTCACAGGAAAGAACTTCTTTCCAGCTTGAAACTCCCCTCTTCCAATTTGCATCCATTGCTCTTAGTCCTGATGGGTGTCCCACAATGTCAGCAAGTGACTGTGAGGGCATCTCTTCCACACCAGAGCCTGAGGAGAATCCATGTGTTGATCATCCCCAGAGCTTGGTACTGGTTCTTGTCCTCTCCAGGGAGCAAGTGGAGGAGGCTGTGATTTGTGAAGCCATAAAACAGGAGAACATTTGAAGGAGGGATATTCTCTCACACATCATCCAGGTTACATTTGCTGAATCACTGTTATGTTCTGGAGCAAAACTCTTTCCAATTGGCAGCAGGGAGTCCAGTAGAAGGATCTTCTTTGTCTAAAGCCTGATCCCTGAAGCCCACACTCATGGTTTAGGGCACTGTGATTGAGTGCTTTTTTTTTAAAATCTCATTTTCTGACACCCCCTTCCCATTGCTCACCTGGGATATGGGCATTGTTATGCATGAATAGCAAAATCTTCCTCTAAAACTGCCAGGAGTGTGACACTTGATTCTATCTCATAAATAGCCCCACTTTTTCTTGCCCTGGAAACACAGTTGTGGGGACTTGTGTGGAACTGTGGAAGCCACTTTTTTTCCTGCTTTTCATCTGACAGTAGTGCCTTAACCAGTCCCCAGATGTGTTAGTTGAGAGGAGGATGATGTTCCACAGCCAGAGTGTGTGTGTAAGGGGGTGCAGGATGTTGGTGAGAAGCTACAAGCAGAGGGTGAGCTGTGCTGTGTCACCACTGTTGGCAGGAGCACAGCCTGCTGCTGCTGCTAAATGTTTAAAATAGGGTAGGAAATAAGATTTTTTTTTTCTAAAAAGGAGAGCTCAGACTGGCCCTTTAGGACCAGAAGTACCAGCACTTTGCCCAGAAATAGCTGAGAGCTCTTGATTAAAAGCTAAAACACAAAGAGCTTCTGTAGCCTGAGCAAAATTACACATTGTCTGCCATCACAGATAGGTCTGTGCAGTGCTGGAGAGAGTGATGGGATATTGTCACTTGGGAAATGACCTTGGTGCTGCCAAAGGAGCATCCCAAACCTGGATGTTCTTCTGTGGAACCAACCCCAGAATGCCACTGGTGGCACCTGCAGAGGAGGTGAAACATGGTGGAGAGCAGAGGCCTCTCACTCAGGGCTGTGAAAGGAACAGTGTCAAACCCAGCAAAACATGGTCATGTCAGCTCCCTTGTTGGGGTGACCACTATTTACTCCCTTCAGGAGCAGGACAAAGAGGGCCAGACAGACTTGGAGTAGGAATAGAGTCATAAAATGTGTTGAGTTGGAAGGGGCCTTCAAAGGTCATTGAGTGCAATGAGGAGGGACATCCTGCACTAGATGAGGTTGCTCATAGTGTCAGCAAGCCTGGCCTTGGATGTCTCCACCACCTCTCTGAGCAACCTGGGCCAGTGTCTCCCCACCCTCATGGGCAAGAACTTCTTCCTCATGTCTCGTCTAACTCTGCCCTGCTCTAGTTTCAAACCACTGCCCCTCGTCCTGTGTCTCCATGCCCTGGCAAACAGCCCCTCCCCAGCTTTCCTGGAGCCCCTTCAGGCACTGGTGTCCTCTAAGTGCTCCTGGACCAGTGTCTCACCACACTCACAGTGAATAGAAACAAACAGGTTTGTTCCCACTCTTAAGTGCTGGCAACCCTGTGGTGTTTCTATTAAAAAGTCTTTTTAAAACTCCAGGAAGGGCTGGTGTCACACACACCCCTCCATCCCCATCCGTGGGCTTGTCTTTTAGATTGTAAAAGAGAGAGATCTCACCCACAGGGACTGTCTCTGCACAAGGGCAGGAGAGGGGTTGGGTTCTCCCTCTTGGCTGCCTCTTATTGCTCCAGCGAAGCGCAAGGTATTGCTGTGACACCTGAGGGCATGAGATTTTTAAGAGTAAAGTCCTCCTGCTGTTTGATTTAATTCATGGCTGTTTTAAATCAATGAGAAAACTGCAGTCGAGCAGCTGCCTTGGATTCTTGGCAGCTGAGAAGGAGTGGGTCTTCCATGAGCTCAGCGTCTCTGCTGCTTAGTGCTGAGGGGGGGGAGTTCTGGCTCTTCTTGTCTTGAGGGCTGGATGTATAATTCAAACAGCTTTGTGTAAGGTCTTCAAGTGCCAGTTTATACCTGTTTGCAGGTTTCTCTCTGGTGGCAAAAAGTGATAACATGGTTGTTTATCTTGGCTTGATCTTCTCTCCTGCATCTCTCCTGGGCTTTAACCCCATTCTTTTCATTGCAGGGACCAGGACAACCTGGCCAAGGCAAGAAGATCGGCCACCGAAGCGTTGATGCATCTGGTGAAACCACCTACAAAAAGGTTTGGGTTTGCAGCAGAAGAACTGGAGCTGTTGGATGGGAGATGGGCTGAGAGGAGGAGTTGGGGCTGAGGTTGGTGATCACAGAATCCCAGAGTGTCAGGCATTGGAAGGGACCTCAAGATCATCTAGTCCCATCCCGAGCAGGAGCACCCAGATCAAGTCACACAGGAAGGTGTCCAGGTGGGGTTTGAATGTCTCCAGAGAAGGAGACCCCACACCCTCTCAGGGCAGCCTGTGCCACTGTTCTTTCTACCTCACCTTGACAAAGCTTTTTCTTACATTTATGTAGAACCTCTTGTGTTCCAGCTTGCACCCATTGCCCCTTGTTCTATCACTGTGTGTCACTGAGAAGAGCCTGGCTCCATCCTCCTGACACTCGCCCTTTCCATATTTATAACCATGACTGAGGTCACCTCTCAGTCTCCTGTTCTCCAAGCTGAAGAGATCCAGCTCCATCAGCCTTTCCTCACAAGAGAGAAGCTCCAATCCCCTGATCATTTGTGATGGCATAGCAGAGCTCTCCCCATTGCTGACAGCTGCTGAGCTGCTTTCCCTTCTCTGCAGCATCCTTGTGCTGCATGATCTGGCAAACAGCAGCAAACCTTCTGGGAGCCTTAATCCTGGTTGAACTTGTTGAGCAGGAGGCTGTGCCTGAGGAGACCCCAGAGAAGCCAGAGACAGGGCTGAGTTTTGTTGCAGGTGATGTTTTATCACCATGATCTGCTACCAAATGCTCACTGACTGCTCTCTTCTTCCTGCTAGACCACCTCGTCCACTTTAAAGGGTGCCATCCAGCTGGGCATCGGATATACCGTGGGCAACCTGAGCTCCAAGCCAGAAAGGGATGTCCTGATGCAGGACTTCTACGTGGTGGAGAGCATTTTTTTCCCAAGGTAATGGAGACAGGGGAAACAAACCAGACAAATTAATAACTACTTTTTCCTCTCTGGGATTTTTCAAGAGAGCTTCCATCTGTCTTTAGATCATGAAGTGGGGTGCTCTGAATGTTTTAAATATGCATCAATTTCTTCCCCATGAGAATGGTGTGACACTGGCCCAGGCTGCCCAGAGAGGTAGTGGAGGCCCCATCAGTGGCAGAAGACCTTCAAGGTCAGGCTTGCTGAGGCTCTGAGCAACCTCATCTAGTGCAGGATGTCCCTGTCACTGCAAGGGGTTGCACTAGATGGTCTTGTAGATCCCTTCCAACTCTATGATTCTGTGATTACATAGAGATGTAACAATGGGAAGTGTGAGGTGCTGCAGCACCCTACACTAAACTTTGGGCCCTTCCTACCTGCTTTTCTGTCTGCCTGCCCATCTAGAATTTCTTCAGTGAAATTATCCCATGTTTGAGATGGAAGAAACTCACCTTTTTGAATAAACAAAGCTCATAAAAGCTACATTCAGCTTATTCTGTTTTATGTAAAAAGAATCATAGAATGGATTGGGTTGGAAGGGACCTTAAAGATCACCTAGTTCCAACCCCAGTGCCACAGGCAGGGACACCTCTCACTACACCAGGTTGCTCAGTGCCTCATGCAGCCTGACCTTAAACACCTCCAGAGAGGGGGTATCTCTGGGCAACCTCTTCCAGTGTTTCACCACTCTCACAGTAATGATTTATCCAGCCTAAATTTCCCCTCTTTCATTTTGTGTACATTATGCATACATTATGCTTGGCATGCAATGCTTCCTTGTATTAGTTGGAAGGACATTTTTAACTGATGCTTTTAGAATCTGTTTTTCTGTTGCTCTGCTGCAGAAGAAAGATGTTTTGTTGTTGTTTTTAAGCTGTCAGTTTGCAAGGTTCAGCTTCTGTTCAGTAGAGCCATAGATTTTGAAGAGACCTCTCAGCATTTAGTGTCACCCCCTTGAGTGACAGGGGCATGCTGCACTAGATGAGGTTGCTCAGGGCCTCAGCAAGCCCAGCCTTGGATGTCTGCAAGGATGGAGCTTCCATCATAGGTGGTAGGTTGATGTGACTGTCCCTGTCCCTGCTCACTTGCTGTGTCTTCTCTACAGTGAAGGCAGTAACCTCACCCCAGCTCACCACTTCGCTGACTTCAGGTTCAAGACTTACGCCCCGGTGGCTTTTCGCTATTTCCGAGAACTCTTTGGGATTCGTCCAGATGATTATTTGGTAGGGATGTGTTTTTTCATTTCTTTGTCTCTTTTCTATTCTTTTGAGATGGCCCAGAATAACACACAAGAGATTTGCCCCTAAATCAGGGCTGTCAGCAGTTCTTGCCTGAAAGAGCCAGAAAAAAGTTGAGGCACCATTCTGATCCCAGTGAGGGGTGGGAACAGGCTGTGGATTTAGGGGCTTGGTTCAGCTTTGGAGGAGATTCATAGAATAGTTTGGGTTTGAAGGGACCTCAAAGATCATTCATGGTCTCAGCAGGACCAGCACCACTCAGCCTGAGGCTTTGATTGCTGCTGGAGGGCAAGGAAATGACGTGATATGGTGTGTGCCACACAAACCACACGATGGGGTTTCCTTTGGCTGCTTATCCTGACAATGTCTCACTGTGTTTACAAGCAAAAGGAGTTGTGTTCTGCTGGGTGCAACCCTGTAATGTCCCCTGGGGGCTCTGAGGACAAAGATGGGAATTTTTCCCTGTGTACTTACTCCAGAGCTGTGTGAGTGTAGTTATTTTAATAGTCTTGCAAAGACAGAATAAATCACAGCCTGTTCTTGGGCTCAGAGCTCCTCAGGTCTGGAAAAGGCTGTTCTGAAAATGTCTGATGCTACAAGCTGTGGGTGCCTGGAATTCCCTGGGGGTGAATTTGATTCATGTGTGTGATGTCCTGCTTGTTAGAAAAGGACATTTCTTGAACTGGGGAAGGGAACACATCCAGTCATGCCCCACTACACCTTTTTTAATAACCCCTTTTTTTCTGTGTTGAGCTGAGTAATCACAGCCAAACACCTGGAAGCAGAAACAAATCTGTGCCACAGTGGCTCAGTCCTCATGGCAGTGACATGGTCCCCATATGGGCCACCAGAGCTGGCACTGGCTGATCTGATGACCCCACAAAGGTCACAGCTCTGATTTGTTTCTTCTTCCCCTGATTCTCTCTTGCCTGCCACAGTGGCAAATGCCTTTAATTATTCATGGGATAATTAGCTTAATAAAGCTTCAGATCGTTAATCTGCACAGGGCTGAAAGCTGTTTTCAGTAGGGAACAACAAGCATTTCATTTATTGCTTGTGATCATGTCCCCTCCTGCCCCCCCTCCTGCCCCCCTCTCCTTTGGCTGTGGAGCTCTGACGTGGAGCTGCCCTGAGCCCTACCTACCAGGTCAGTACCTGTCTGCAAAGGCCCTGTGTGTTTTTGCACTTCTTTTTTCTTGTCATATTCTTCTCATTTGAGAACTCACTGGTTGAGTTCGGATGCCCAGAAACTCCTTATACCCCCTTGCTAGTCCCTAGTCTCTGTGGAATGTTTTCTGCTCTAATCCTCCTCCTGGGTTTCCAGTGGGATTGAGAGTGGGAGACTTGGATGTAAAAATTCTCATGTCACAGGATGGGGGAGCAGGAGGCCCAAGGAGGATGCTGAGAAAAACCAGGGCTTTGTGTTCCCTCCAGCAGGGTGAGACATGGTGCCCTGAGCAGACTCTCACATCTCTTAAAATCCACTCTCTCCATCTGTGCTGGCATTGATTTGGGCTGAAAAATGTGATACAGGCACAATGGGAAAACAGAAGATGGCATTACAGGGCCTGGATGTCACTGAAAGCAGATGATTAGCTCTATTCTGAGCAGTTGGGATGCTCTGAACTGTAATCTCAGGCTCTAATGGTAAATTGCCCATCGCCTTTGCTGCTCAGACCTGACCTGTAATGGAAGTGGTTGTGGCTGAAGCTTTGCTGCCCTTTAATCTCCCACAGAGGGTGACGTGCTGAGGAAAACCCTCAAGGGCATGGGACTCAATGTGCAATGAGTTGGGGGTAAAAATAATAATTTTTCTTCCTTTTTTTTTTCCTCTTTTCCTCCCTTTAGTATTCATTATGTAACGAGCCTCTGATAGAGCTGTCGAACCCCGGTGCCAGCGGCTCCCTCTTCTATGTCACCAGCGACGATGAATTTATCATAAAAACTGTGATGCACAAGGAGGCTGAATTCCTGCAGAAGCTCCTTCCTGGCTACTATATGGTGTGTGTGGGTTGTGCTGGTGGATTTTCTGTCCAAAGGATTGCATAGAAACAGAACATGTGGGGTTCAAAGGCCATCTAATGCCACCTCCAGCAGTGACAGCGACATCCTGCACTAGATGAGGCTGCTCAGAGTCTCAGCAAGCCTGGACTTTGATGTCTCCAGGCATTGATAGGGCCTCCACCACCTCTCTGGGCAATCTGGGCTAGTGTCTCCCCACTCTCATGGGCAAGACATTGTTCCTCATGTCTCATCTAACCCTGCCCTGCTCTGGTTTCAAACCACTGCCCCCCATCCTATGTCTCCATGCCCTGGCAAACAGCCCCTCCCCAGCTTTCCTGGAGCCCCTTCAGGCACTGGGAGGCCACTTGTGAGGTCTCCTGGAGCCTCCTCTTCTCCAGCCTCAACAGCCCCACCTCTCTCAGCCTGTTCTCATAGCAGAAGTGCCTCCAGGCTCCTAATCATCCTCATAGCCTCCTCTCGCCCCTCTCCAACAGTTGCACGTCCTTTTTGTGCTGAGAGCTCCAGAGGTGGAGGCAGTGACTCCAGGCAGGGTCTCACCAGAGCAGAGCAGAGGCAGAATCCCCTCTCTCCACCTGCTGGCCAGAGCTCTGCTGATGCAGCCCAGGGCAGGGTTTGTTTCTAAGCAGCAAACCCACTCTTACCTCACTCAGTCTTTCCTGGGGAAGATTTGCCAAAGTGGAATGGGCTCTTGGGCATCTCTCTAGAACTGAGTGCCCATCACTTGCTGTCACAAGTGACAGTCAAGTTCCTGGATGGGATGAACTTCCTTGGAAAGTGTTTCCTCTTGCCTAATGTGCAGGTAGTCAGTCAGGTGGAAGATTTTGAATGGGAGTGGAGTTGTGCTGTTGTCCTGGCTGTCAGTCATCCTGATCAATTAAACCTGATGGGCCTGCTGTAGTTTTGCTGCTTGTAGCATCCCAGATTTTGTGGGTTACTCACAAAGAGTGTTCCCAGTTAGGTGAGATGAGGAGGGGCAGGAGAAGATTTTAATCTTCTGCCATCTGTCAGAGGATCTGTCAGCTCTGACCTTTTCTTTCATAGTGGGTGGAGATGTTCTCTTTCTTTTCCAAATTTTCCCAAGGCTGAACAAGCAAAATCCTGCCTGTCATGTCACTCCTAATAATGCTGCCTAAAAAAAAAAGCAGATGAAAGCAGAGCAGGAGATCTGCCCTCTGTGTCCAACTGTGTTTTCATTAAGCAGCTCTGCAAAAGGAGCAGAAAATTGGTTTGGTTTTGTTTCCATAAAAATACCATATCCCTGATTTATTCTGTGCCAGAGAATGGCCCTCAATTTCTGACACTTGTGAAGAGATGAAGAGAGCTGTTATTTTTAAACTTCAAGTTCCCACTTCTTGTGTTTATTTCTCTTCCAGTTTAGTTTGTCTTATTTTAGCTGCTATTGATGGGGAAAAGCAGGGAATTTCTAGTCTGGATTAATTGCTCAAGGTGTGAACCTCTCAGTCCCCGTCCTCGTGGTGTTTTTCAGATCCTAAAGCCACTGAAATGGAGGAGTTTGTGAAATGTGTAAAGTCTTGTGTAAAGCTCAGAAAATCTCTTGCTGAGGAACCCCTGGTCTGAGTGCTCTGAGATCTATGAACAGGGCGGGAGTCTTCTGCCAAAATCATGGAATCACAGAGTTGGAAGAGATCTTCAAAGGCCATTTAGTGCCACCTCCTGCAGTGACAGGGACATCCTGCACTAGATGAGGTTGCTCAGAGCCTCAGCAAGCCTGGCCTTGGATGTCTCTTGATGGGGCCTTCGCCACCTCTCTGGGCAACCTGGGCCAGTGTCTCCCCACCCTCGTGAGGAAAGAAACTCTGATTATTGATTATCAATTAAGCAATTATCCTTAGAGTTTGTTGAGTGCTCTCTGAGTGGAAAGGACTCCATTAGTGTCTCTCTGTGCTTCTGTGTGTGACCAACTCTTTGGTGCAGTGTGGGGCTGGGACCTGGAGCACAGCAAGGAAACATTCTCTCTAGGTAAAACCACGTGTTTCTGTGCTTTGGAATATGAAATCCTTCAGGTAACCTAGAATCATAGAGTCACAGGGTTGGAAGGGACCTTTAAAGGCCATCTAAGTGCCACCCCTGGCAGTGACAGGGACATCCTGCACTAGATGAGGTTGCTCAGAGCCTCAGCAAGCCTGTCCTTGGATGTCTCCAGGCATTGATGTGTCCTCCCCCACCTCTCTGGGTAACCTGGACAGCCAGTGTCTCACCACCCTCATGTCTCATCTAACCCTGCCCTGCTCTAGTTTCAAACTGTTGGCTCATTGTTGCACTCTCTGACCCCTTGCTGTGTTTTTCTTTCCACCTCTGCTGTAGAATCTGAACCAGAACCCACGGACTCTGCTGCCCAAGTTTTATGGACTCTATTGTGTGCAGTCAGGGGGTAAAAACATCCGTGTGGTGGTGATGAACAACATCCTGCCCCGGGTGGTGAAAATGCACCTGAAATTTGACTTGAAAGGCTCCACCTACAAACGTCGAGCATCCAAGAAGGAAAAAGAAAAGTCCAGCCCCACATACAAGGATCTGGACTTCATGCAGGACATGCCTGATGGCCTGATGTTGGATGCAGACACCTTCAACGCTCTGGAGAAAACGTTGCACCGAGACTGTCTGGTAAGGAAGGGTGGGGGGGCATCCTGGAGAGCAGGATAATGAGGAAGAGCAGATGATTGAGAACCTGGCCAGTCTGCTGACCCCAAAGCAGGATTAATTCCTCCCCTTCTCTCTGGGCATTACCCAGGTTGTGTGGGCTGAGGCAACTGCTCTATGAAGACAGGCTGAAGGAGTTGGGGTTGTTCAGCCTGGAGAAGAGAAGGCTCAGGGGGGACCTTATAGTAACTTCTCAGTACCTGAGGGGGTCCTACAGAAAGGCAGGGGAAGGACTTTTTAGTATTATATCAGATGGGAGGACTAGAAACAATGGATGTAAATTGGAAGGGGGTAGATTTAGACTTGATATAAGAAAGAAATCCTTTACAGTGAGGGTGGTGAAGCACTGGAACAGGTTGCCCAGAGAGGTTGTGGATGCCCCCTCTCTGGAGGTGTTCAAGACCAGGCTGGACAAGGCACTGAGCAGCCTGATGTAGTGCGAGGTTTCCCTGCCTATGGCAGGGGGGCTGGAACTCGATGATCTTTAAGTTCCCTTCCAACCCAAACTATTCTATGATTCTATGACCCTGTTCCACCTGTAGCCAGGCTGTTGGGACTAAATACATGTTTCCTAGACAGCGTGCAGCAGATATATTGATATTTTTAAGACTTCATCCCTTTGGGTTTATTTTGGAATGGCCAAAATTGATACCATCAAGTCCAGAGATGATCCTTGGCTCAGAAACATTCAGGGCTCTGGTGAAGGAGTTGTTAGTGAAGGAGTTGTTAGTGAAGGAGTTGTTAGTGAAGGGGTTGTTTCTGTGTTGTTTTTGAGCTGCCGGCCTGATGTTTTGTTGTTGTTCTTAAACTCCCTACTAACCTGCAGGTGTTGCAAAGTTTTAAAATCATGGATTACAGCCTCCTGCTTGGGGTTCATAACATAGACCAGCAAGAACGGGAGCGGCAGTTGGAGGGAGACCACAGCACCTCGGATGAGAAGCGTCCTGTGGGGCAGAAGGCACTTTACTCCACTGCCATGGAGTCCATCCAGGGGGGAGCTGCCCGGGGAGAGTCCATAGACACAGATGACACGTAGGTGAAAACCTAGTTCTCTTGAGGTGCAGAGGTGGAGGCTGGGGAAGTAAATCCCAGTCTCAGACTTGTTTGAACACTTTAGAGAGAGCATCTCCCCAAGGGGTTGTGGGAGTGGGGAATTTTAGTCTGGGGCTCCAGCCCCACAGCAGTTTCTCCTCTCGGGCCAGTCTGTAGATTGTCAGCTCCTGTAATGGCCCTTAAACACAGAGTTAGAAGGGACTTTGAGAGGTTATCTCAGTGAGCAGGGCTGCTCTCACTGGGGTTTTGTTTCACTTGCAGGATGGGAGGAATCCCGGCTGTGAATGGCAGAGGAGAGCGGCTCCTGCTCCATGTAGGAATTATAGATATCCTTCAGTCATACAGGTAAATAAATACCTTTATGGTCTGTCCTTTAAGTGTATTAACATCTAGGTGAATTCTGAATGGAAAAAGGAAGATTTTCCTCTCCTGGAGAGGTTGATAATGAGCATGAAGACTGCCTGAAGCTGTCTGTTTGTGTCTGTTAGGATCTGTGGGGTTTTATTCTGTCCTTAAAACAGCTGGTGGCACAGAAGATACAATGAGTGACTGCTAAAGAAGTGCCTCAGATGGTTACTTTATCTCTGGGTGATTTTCTGGCCCTCTTCCAGCCCTGATCCTCCTTCCCCATAGGGCTCCCAGGCAGTTCTGACCCCTCTTTGCTCAGCTCAACCTTCTCTAGTGGAGGACGAATCGTGAGCAGCTCCCCCATGTGGGGTGTGAAAGTTGGCTTTGCCTGAATCAGTCTTCTTTCTCTCTCTCTCTTCCTCCTCTGGAATTAGGTTCATGAAGAAGCTGGAGCACACCTGGAAGGCCCTTGTCCATGATGGGGTGAGTGCCTGTGTGGAGGCTGGAGTTGGCCAGGATTCCCTGCCTTGGCTTCCTCTGCTCCATGCCAATACCTGGCTATTTATAGGGAGTGGAAGCTGCTGAAAGGAAAAGCTCTTGCTTCTTGTGCCCCCCCCTCCCCCCGCCATGAAGCACTGCTTATTCCCAGTCAGGTTTTCCTGCTCCTTTCACCTCCTGCTTATTCCACTTTCATGACACTGCCTTCCATTCTCTGCTCCCATCTCACATCATAGAATCACAGAGTTGGAAGGGCCCTTCAAAGTCTGTGAGCAGCCTGATCTAGTGCAGGATGTCCCTGCTAACTGCAGGGGGTGCCACTCGATGGCCTTTGGAGGTCCCTTTCAGTCCATTAAGTCAGTAGAAATAACCCCTGATGCTTCTCCCTCATGCTGCAGCACACCCTCAGCCAGGCACTGGAGTGGCAGAGAAACACAGTCACAGGGTTGGAAAGGACCTTCAGAGGCCATCGAGTGTCACCCCCTGCAGTGACAGGGACATCCTGCACTAGATCAGGTTGCTCAGAGGGTAGTGTGGGCAATTTATTCACCCTTATAGTGAATAAATTCTTTCTAGCATCTAGTCTAACCTCTCTCCACCTGCTGCAGCCCAGGATACACTTTCCCTCCTTCCCACAACACCAGAATGTCAGGCATTGGAAGGGACCTGGAGAGATCATCCAGTCCCATCCCCCTGCTGGAGCAGGAACACCCAGATCAGGTCACACAGGAAGGCTTCCCAGTGGGGTTTGATTGTCTCCAGAGAAGGAGACCCCACACTCTCTCTGGGCAGGCTGGGACACTCTTCTCTCACCCTCACCCTGACAAAGTTTTTTCTTATATTTCTGTGGAACCTCCTGTGTTACAGCTTCCATCCATTGCCCCTTGTCCTATCATTGTGTCACTGTGTGACAGAGCCCTGCTTTTGCTCTCTTTGGTCTCAGACTGTGTTTCTGCTGCACTGAGCTCTTTGGCCATAAATCCCTGTCCCTGTTTCTCCACTGTCTCATCTCCTGCAGAAACCAGGTGTGTGTTTAGCATAGAGCAGCCTCAGGTGTGAAAACTCCTTTTTCAGCCCTGTCTTTCTCTGCTTCCCTTCAATTACAAGGCAAAGAAAATGTGTCAATGCCAAGTCATAGCAGTGCAGCTGAATATCAGAAGCAGAGAAAGCTTCAGATTTGGTATTTTAAAACAAAAAGTGCAAAGCCTTTTGAAACTACAGAGACCCTTTGCTGAATTTTGGTGTTTGTGGCCAATTCAGAGATGTCCAGGTGTGCTTTGAGTGTCAACAGCAAAGCCAGAAGAAATCTTACAAACATAATTAGGGCAATATTTGAAAAATCCAGGAAGTCTCCAAAGGGCTAAAATCGCCAAAATCCATTATAAAATTACAGCAAGAGTATAATCAACTGCAATCAAATCAAAGGCAATGCTTCAGGCTTATTTATAGCATTAATCAGATCATTTCCATTTTAAGGCTCTGTCAGTGCTAAATGTTGGAATAAAAAGGGCTGTGTTGGTTGTTACAGAAATTCTTGTCTTGAGGGATAAATTTAATATTAAAAAATTGCTTCTTGCCTTTGTAGGACACGGTGTCTGTCCACAGACCCAACTTTTATGCAGACAGATTCTTAAACTTCATGACCAAAACGGTGTTTCGAAAGAATTCCTGTAAGTACCTCATCCAAGAGCTGTTTCCCTTGTGGTGTGAGAGAGCCAGAGCCTTGTCTCCATCTTGCTGCTTTATTTGACGTGGAGAGTTTCTTGGGGAACTGTTGGTGTGGTCACAGCATGCTGAGACCCCTCATCCTGCAGCTTGATGTGGGCTCAGCCTGTCAGAGGTAGCACCTGGGGAGGGTGGCGGAGGGTGAAGGCAGCTCCCCATGGAGGGAAAAGAGTCTTCAGTGCAACAGGAATCTGTGGGAGTGGGGTTTTCATCTTCTCTTTCACTCTGATCATCCAGCTCTGAAGTCATCTCCCTCCAAGAAAGGGCGCAGTGCCTTGCTTGCTGTTAAGACTCCAGGTCCCACTGCGGCGTTTTCAGCCAGCCAGCTCCCCTCTGAGAAGGATGAAACCCAGTATGACCTTCGCATGGCCAGGAGTTACCCTACTCTTGATGATGAAGGTGACAACCTCGTTGGGTGGCTGATGGATGTGATTACCCTCTTTCCTGGCAGTTCCTTAGGGCTCTCCCCTCTTCTCATCAAGTTCCCCCCCTATGCACTGACCTCATGTCTTCCTTGAGGGCCACATCTCGCTGGGCTTTGCAGCTGCTAAACTTAACCAGGGCAGGGGAGAAGGTAAAAGTGTCCTGTTCTGTCACAGCACCAGCAGATGGGGGAAGCAATGCCTCTGTGTTGGAGAAGACCTAAAATCCCTCCTTTGCAGAGCTCTGTGGTTCTGCAGTAAAAGTGGTCACTTGTGTCACTGCTGTGAGGCAGCTGCTGCCAACTGGCACCTGCAGTCCTAGCCCAAAAGCAATCATAAAGTTGAATTTTATACCCTTGAAAAAAGAGGGTTTGACAACACTGGGAGCTGCAGGACCCTCATGACAGCGTTGGGTCAATGACAAGGAGCGAGAGTGAGATAGTGCTGAAAAAAGATGAGTGCCCGTGCTGTGATGAGGGATGGGCTCCATAGGTGTGAGATTTCTCCCTGTGCAAGGCAGGGAGTCCAGGAGTCAGTTCCCTGAGCAGTGGTGCTCACTGCCTCTCTCTAGAGGACGTCTGGGGAGAAACTGCTGCTTTCATGAAACCAGTTCAAAGTCTTGTTTGTGGCTTCAAGCGACTGGTCCCAGTGAGGGTGTGCGGGTCGCTGGTGGAACAGCCGCCTGCAGGGCTGGTGCGGGTGAGGTGTTGGTGTTTGACCTCCTTGTTTCTTTGCTCCCGCACTCCTCCTGCCCTCTGCTGTGGGCCAGCAGGCAGGCCAGACCTGCTCCCCTGCACACCTCCTTCCTTTGAAGAAGCCACCACGGCGTCCATAGCCACCACACTGTCTTCAACTTCTCTCTCTGTCCCCGAGCGATCCCCTTCGGAGACCTCAGAGCAGCCCCGGTACAGGTGAGCACGGTCTTCCCCCTCCCCCGGCAACTGCCCATCCTCTCCCCACCGCACAGCTGGGCATCCTGCCCTGGAATGCTAATGACTAATTTTAGTTAAATCTCTCCCGGGAGCAAGATGACACAGCTTTGAGGGGATTAATTATTGCTGGGAGAAGTGTCAGCTGTTAAGTAGAACATCTCCCTCCTGGGGGTTTGGGGACACTGTTGGATTTCTGCCTTAAATTGCTCCTCAAACTCTGCTCCTCTTCTGCTTTCCTTCTGCAGGAGGCGCACACACTCCTCAGGGCAGGATGGCAGGTGAGAAAAGTGCTTTCAGAGACCTCGTGTTTGTGCCATGGTCCTCTGCAGGATCATAGAATCACAGAATCATAGAATGGTTTGGGTTGGAAAGTTCTCTTCCTCTCTCTTGGCTGGGAGACAAAGGCAAGGTAGGACCAAATCCCCCTGATGGATACTGGACTTACAGACTCGTGTTATGTAATGATCTCACACTGGTGAAAGTGACCCCAATGCCATCTGCAGCAGGACCCTGCCTTTGCTGCTGACTCTGCCCTGGCTTTCCAGGACATCCTGTTGGGGTGGTAGGCACTGACTTTGAAATGCACATCAGAGGCTAAGCCTCGGGATATGCTGGAAGCCAGAAGAGCCACGGGACAGGCTGGCGCCCTCTCTTCTTGCCGTCAGTGTTTGGTGGTTTACAAGAAGGCAAAGTCTTCAAAAGATGAGGGTTTGCATCATCTTACAGTCTTGTCTCCCCTCATTCTAATTTGCTGGAAAAAAAAAAAAAACCTTTACAGGGTATTGCTTAATGAAAATTACAGTAAGGGTGGTGAGGTTGTCCATACTGATGGTGGTGGAAGCCTCAGCCCTGGAGACATCCAAGGCCAGGCTTGCTGAAGCTCTGAACAGTCTGATGTAGTGCAGGATGTCCCTGTCACTGCAGTGGGTGGCTCTAGATGGCCTGTGAAGTTCCCTTCCAACCCAACACACTCTATGATTAAATTAAAGACTGTCACAAACATCTCCAGAACCCATATGTGATGTTAAGCACACCTGAAGGAGTTTTGATGCTCTGGAAGTCTTGGAAGAGATTGGAGGTTTTTCCCAGATGCCAGTTCTCCTCTTTCCACCTGTGCTTCATTTGACTCTGCCCATCTTTTCTGCAGCCCTGGCCCTTCCCCCTTGTCCTCTTTAGTCTTCAGCTCTACGGCCTGACATCACTGTCTCTTTTGTCTGGGCACTTTGGGTTATCCAAGTCCTCAATCTTGGGAGTCTAATGGCTCCTCTGGGCTGAAATCAACAGCTCAGGCTGTGCTGGGAGCTGGGAGCAGCTCGTTTGCCAGGGAGGCTGCCATGGGAAAGGTTGGGCTGATCTAAAATTGAGGCATAACCAGTGGCCAGCTGAACCTTTGGGCCTCTCTCTTCTGTTTCCAGATCTCATGATGAGGTTCGGGTCGAGGAGGAGCTTCAGCAGATAAGTGTTGAGCTGGAGCCCAAGTGCGACGTTGAGATTGTTGCTCCCAAAGAAGATGACAAAGAGTGAGTGTTTGGGAGCCTTGAGCAGCTCTGCAGAACCTCCCCCCCCCCCCCCCCCACCCCC
>VZTY01007501.1:16332-35747 GCA_013400935.1 Turnix velox
CCCAGTGCCATCTGGGCTGTGGCAGCTCAGGATGACTTTGTGGGGCACCAGCCACTCACTACATCCAGCTCTGGAGCCCCCAGTGCAGGAGGGACATGGACTTGTCAGTTGTGGCCAGAGAAGGCCACGAGGATGATGTGAGAGCTGGAGCCCCTCTGCTGTGAGGGGGGGCTGAGAGAGCTGGGGCTGTTGAGGCTGGAGAAGAGAAGTCTGGGGAGGCTTCCCAGTGGCCTCCCAGAGCCTGAAGGGGCTCCAGGAAAGCTGGGAAGGGACTCTGAAGCAGGGAGGGGAGCCATGGGACAAGGGGGAAGGGTTGGACACTGAAAGAGGGAGATTTAGGTGAGATCTGAGGGAAAAATCCTTTGCTGTGAGTGGGGTGAGCCCCTGGCCGAGGTTGCCCAGAGAAGCTGTGGCTGCCCCAGCCCTGGAGGGGTTCAAGGCCAGGTTGGATGGGACTTGGAGTGACCTGAGCTGGTGGGAGGTGTCCCTGTACAAGACAGAAGGGTTGGCACAAGATGATCTTTGGGGTCCTTTTCAACCTAAACTATGCTGTAGGTGCTTCCTCAGTGACACTGAGCTGACCTGATCTTTATGCCACTGGAGCATTGCAGCTCCCCCATGGTCAGTCATGGTCTTGCTCCTTTCCTGATGGCAGTGACTACACTCTGTCATTTCTTCTCCTCCCTCCAGAGAGGCAGCTTCTTCTGCCTGTGCCATTGGGACCTCCACAGCCATGATAGAGGTGGAGACAGCCAGCCAGGCCTCCGAGCCAGCCAGCCAGGCCTCGGATGAAGATGATGTGCCAGTCACAGACATATACCTTGTAAGACAAACTTCTCCTCCTGGGTTTGACACTGAAAGAGGGAGATTTAGGTGACATCTTAGAGAGAAATCCTTTGCTGGGAGGGGTTGAACCCCTGGCCCAGGTTGCCCAGAGAAGCTGTGGCTACCCCAGCCCTGGAGGGGTTCAAGGCCAGGAGTGACCTGGGCTGGTGGGAGGTGTCCCTGCCTTGGGCAGAAGGGTTGGTAGAGATGTGATGGGAAAGACTGGAGGAGGCTGTGACAGTCATTCTCGGGCAGTTTGGTGTGGGACAGTGTCTGCCTCATGCTCTCTTTGTGGTGAATACCTGGAGATCTTACCTCTGGGTGGGTTTTTGAGTGCAGGGAGCTGGATTAACCCATGGTGAGCTCCAAACTGTGTTTAGTGGGGCTGGAATGGGTGTCACTGTGCTTGGATGTAGGTGTTGGTTTGCTGCTCTACTTCCAAGCACAAGCACTGAAGGGCTTATCTAGGCCAGCGTGTTCCCTCCTGAAGCCACCCAAAGTGAACGTGGGTGCAGCTGGGAGGTTCTTCCTTCCTCATCAGGAGAGTCTGAGCCCAGCTGCTTTCCTGGACACCAACTTGCTGCAGTGGCCTGGAGCCAGAAGGGAGGTGGTCACAGTGGAGCTGACCCCGGGGGCTCTGATGAACTCTGGCTTTTCCTTTCCCTGCAGGCAGAAGAGTTAGGGGATAAGATGGAAAGTAGTGCTGAGCCAGGGAGTAAGTGAGGTGGAGCCTGGTGCTGTGTTCCTCTGCCAGCTCTCTGAGCAGCTTTCTGTAGAACTGAGAAGAGTTTTTAGCAACACATTCCTGCCCCCGTGGATTCCCAGAGCAGAGCTGAGAGTTCTTCTCTCTGCCAGGGCGCTGGAAACTTCTCATTAAAAGAGGTGCCCAGATGTGACTTGTTGCTGTCAGTTGTGTGGAGATGATTGGAGATGATGAGCTGAGCTACTTGTGTTGAGCTCTCCTTCTGGCTAACCCAAAAATGGCCTTTCCCTGTGCATGCAGAGCTGCTTACTCCTTGACCATTTGATTCCCAGGCTCGTGGGAGCTGTGGAAGGAAAATCAGTTCCATTTTCAAAGCTTGCTGTTTGGGGTTTTTCCTGCATGCTCTTCCAAATGCCAGCAGCTCCCTCTAACACCGGCTGCTCTTTCTTTGCTGCCTGCACACACTGCCTGCTCCTCAGGCAAGTGTCTCCTACCAAGGGTCAGCTCCTCTTCCTCCCTGTCCCTGGGCAACCTCCCAACCTGAGGGGCCCTTTTCTATCCAGAGGAAACAATCTGTGTGCAGTGTGTTCTTCCAGGGAGCGTGACCCACTGCTCATCAACATTTCATACTTCATTTGAGTCCTTGAGTTCTGCATCAAGTGTGTGTCGTGTGCTCTGCAGTGTTTGTTGCCACTGGGATGAAAGGAAAAGCTGATTTTGATTCCCATGGGTGCTCTCCTTGGAAAACCACTCGAGGAGGAGCTGGGTTGAGGCCACAGCAGGGCTGGGATATGGCTGCTCTCTTGTAGGAGCGCTCCGGTGGGCAGAGGGATTTGTCCCAGAGGACTGGGATCTGATCTTTGGAATTCTGCCCCAGAAAGGGAGAGCACATTTTATCCTCCTGGAGAGCATTCTTTTATCCTCCTGGGGGAGTAAAAGTGTGGAGCCTGGCAGGGCATGGGCACTGCTCTCCCCAGCACAGCTTTCCTGCCCGCTGATCCCTTCAGGCCTGGAGTTGCCCAACCCCTAGGGTTTGGGTTTTTTTTCGCTTTCTCTTTCATCCTCTCTTTCATATCATCCTTTTGTTTGTGTTTTTCTTTTTGTTTGTTTGTTGTTCTGTTGGTTTTTTTTCCCATCCTTTTCTCACTTCACTTTCCTTGGGGCCATCCAGTTCACAGATGGGAGGTACTGGATTTATTCTCCCCGGCAGCGCAGACTCCGAAACACCTCGCTTTCCTCTGGGACTGTAAGTGACTGCGCCACAATGTGGGGGAGCTGCAGCTTTGAAGCACTGGGGCCAGAGCTGTCCTCACCTGCTGGGGCTCTCTGTGGTGTGGAACCATTTGAAACCAGCCCAACAGAAAGTGGGGAAGCAGGTGGGAATCACACAAATGGGATCCCATCCTGCAGAGAGACGGGCTCTTGCTCTGCTTTCCTGCGGGCTGGTGACACAGGGACAGGCCACGGCATCACCCAGCCTTGGGACAAACTTGAACAGAGACACCTAAGCCTTTGTAGGTCACATCAGACCCTGCTCCTATGGTTCAGGATGCCAGATGCAGTTCCAGAGAGACCATTAGAGTGTTTTGAAGCTGCTTAAAAAAAAAAAACCCAGTTGGAAATAGAACCTATTAGGACTGGAGGCTGGTCATCTTTCTGGTGGCTGGGACACAGAGTGGACCCTAAAACCAGATGAGGAAGGAGCTGCTGCTGGGTTAGGGATGGATTCTCCTCTCCAACCCTTCTCAGCATCACCCACCTGCAGCCTCCTTGCTGTAGCTTTCTGTGAGCAGTGAGTGTCTTCCTTTCCTAAAGACACAGGGGAGCATTTTGGGCATGAATCTGGAGCTCAGATTGCTCGGGGTTGTGGTATTTTCCTCTTCAGACTCTGGGAGAGCAGATGTCCATGAGGGCAATGGCAGTGCTATCAGAGCCTCTGCATTTGAATAGTGTGGTCCTCCCAGTGCCAGCCAGTTTGGCTCCAGTGGAGCAGTGGAGAGGGTGTGGGGCAGGGTGCCTGGGGGAGCAGGGGCATGAGAAAAGCCCTGCACCCATGTGGGCAAATGGGCCATCACCTACCTAGCAGCTCCTCTTGCTCCCTGGGCTGGTTTTGGCTGTCCCAGCACAGGATGGGTTAATCCCAAGCACCAGATGCTCCTTTTATCTCCCTGCTGTGTTTGCAGCTCTCTGCTCACATCCCATCTCCCAAAAGACTCTGGAAAAGGCTGGCTGGAGCGTGTGATTCAATGGGGACAGATGAAAAACAGGATGTGGGACAGACTTGATGCAGCTTTGAGCTTTCCTGCACCTCTGGTAGAGCTCTGTAAGATGCTCCAGGGAAGGGTTTCTCTGCCCTCTCTCTCAGCGGTCTCTGCTGAGGAAGCTGCAATTATTGATGGGGTTCCACAAGTGCTTCAAAGCTCCTCTGGCTTCTTTTAGCTTCCTGTACATGGTAGAGTGCTAGACAAAGCTCCTGGCCTGGGAACCTTCCCCCAGGCTTCTTCCCAAGCACCCACTTCCATTTCTTTTCCCTTGCAAACCCCTGGGTGAGTCAAATGGGGCAGTTCCCTCTCTCTGGATCAAAAAGAGTCCATTTGCAGTCAAAGTGGGTCCACACTGGGAAGCAGATACCAGATCTGCCTGGGCTTCTCTGTGCTGTGTTTGCAGCAGAAGCCTGATCTGGCACACTGTGATGACTGGCTCTGTTACCACTGGCTCCCTCATTCTTTCCAAGATCCAGTTGTGTTTCAATTCCTTCATTGTACTTGTTCCCATCCACCCCACTTTCTCCAAGATTCTGAGTGATATGCTGACCCTTCCCTTTCTGTGGCCACCATCCACCACAGTCATAACCCACTCACTGCTGCTGTGCTTGGCCTGCAGGGAAGGGAAGGGAAGGAAAGCACAGGAAACCAGACCAGGTTTCACTGTAAAAACTCTCCTGGTCACCAGACATGGCAGCTTGTAGCATGCTCAGGGCTGGGGAAACAGGCAGTTGAGAGCTGGGAGTGGGCAGCAGGAACCCAGAGTCAGTCAGTGCCCTTAGCAAACTCCTTTCCTGTGTATCTTAGTCTCTTCGGAGTTGGAGTGATGCTGTGGCAGGTAGCTGATGTTTCCCTGGTGTCTTTAAAGCTCTGAAAGTCTGTCCCTGCAGGAGGAGAAGTTGTGCCACCCCCGCTGAGGCTGGAGCAGGGTCTGGTGGCTGGGCTGTGCCATGTCTCAGGCAGGAGGGATGTGAGGGTGAGGAAGACTTGGCCGCAAGCTGGCAACGAGCTCAGTTCTCTCCCCACGAGCGGACGGCTGTTCTTTACTTGTGTTGTTTCCTACTCTTCTTTATTTTCTCTTTTGTGTTTTTTTTTTCTTTCTTTCTTTTTTTCCCCCCTCTTTCTCTCCTTTGCTTCCTGCTCTGCTGCTGCTGCTCTCCTTGCATTCTCCCTGCCGTCTCTGGCCTCTCTGGCAGCCGACAGACGAGAGGAGTTGGGTTTACTCCCCGCTCCACTATAGCGCCCAGCTCCACTCTGTCTCCGATGAGGAGAGCGATACAGTAAGTGCAAGAAACTTGTGCTGGGTCTGCTGTGGTACAGAGAACCCCTTTTGGAAAGGAGTTGGGCGTACTGGTGGGTGAGGAGCTGGACACGAGCCAACAGTGTGCACTTGCAGCCCAGACCAGAAGCCAACTCTGTCCTGGGCTGCATCAGCAAAAGTGTGGCCAGCAGGTGGGGAGAGGGGATTTTGTCCCTTTGCTCTGCTCTGGTGAAACCTCACCTGGAGTCACTGCCTGCAGCTCTGGTGCCCTCAGCACAAGGACAGGGAGCTGTTGGAGAGGGTCCACAGGAGACCTCGAGTATGATCAGGGTCTGGATCCACCCTCCATGCCCTACAAGGGCAGGCTGAGAGGGCTGGGTCTCGTTGAGGCTGGAGAAGAGAAGGCTGTGGGGAGAACTCACAGTGACCTCTCAGTGCCTGAAGGGGCTCCAAGAAAGTTGGGGAGGGGCTGTTTGCCAGGGCATGGAGACACAGGATGAGGGGCAGTGGTTTGAAACTACAGCAGGGCAGGGTTAGATTCTCATCTAACCTGAAGAAGTTCTTGCCCGTGAGGGTGGTGAGACACTGGAAGAGGTTGCCCGGAGAAGTGGTGGAGGCCCCATGAATCATAGAATCATAGAATAGTTTGGGTTGGAAGGGACCTTAAAGATCATCGAGTTCCAACCCCCCTGCCATAGGCAGGGACACCTCCCACTACATCAGGCTGCCCAGTGCCTTGTCCACCCTGGTCTTGAACACCTCCAGAGAGGGGGCATCCACAACCTCTCTGGGCAACCTGTTCCAGTGTTTCACCACCCTCACTGTAAAGAATTTCTTTCTTATGTCAAGTCTAAATCTACCCCCTTCCAATTCCAAGGACAAGCTTGCTGAGGTTCTGCCCAACCTGATGCAGTGCTGGATGGGATGTCCCTGCTCTTGCATGGCTGCAGGATGTGGGAGCAGCTGTGGAGCAGCAGATACCTATGCTCTGCTCAGCAAGGGTTGTGGCTCATTCCCAATAGTTTGGTGCAGTGGGAGCTTGAGATCTTCAGTCACATTTTGGTTATGATACAGCAGCTGCCTTCTCACTCCTGAGTGTGGAGCCGAAGGCAGGGAGGGACCTGACTCTCTATTTTTCTCTCTGCCTCTTGCAGTAATCTCTATGCAGACACAGAAGCCCCAGAGAGCAGCGATTCCCTCTGCAGGTCGATGTGGTCCCTTTTGGTTGGTGCAGCCGTCGCGGTGGGATGGGGAAGAGCTTGGTGACACCGGTGTGGCTGCACTGCAGGATCCCGGCACCGCGTTTGGGAACGGAGCAAAACTCTAACCGTCTATTTCTACTTCTCCCAGCCCTGGGCAGCAGAGAAAGCACCCACAGCTCCCCAGGGGCACAGTCCAGGCGGGCAGAGAGGATCGGGGTAGTAACCACAGTGTTTTCCAGATGTGCACTACCGTAGCTACCTATCCATGTGTGATACTGTGAACCTTTTTAATTTTTTAATCATGTATTTATTTCTTTTATCTTTGCACAGAGACAGCACAAATGTGCTTTTTTTAAAACATTTAGTTTACTGCACTTTTTTTCTCTTTTCCTCTTTTTTTTCTCTTTATTTTTCTTTTTTCTTCAATTTTTTTCTCATTTTTTCTCTTATTATTTCTCTTTTTGTCTTTTTTCTCTTTTTTCCTCTTTTTTCTTTTAAATTCTCTTTTCTGTATTTTTTTCTCTTTTTTGCCCTCCTCTATTTTCTTCTCTTTTTATTTCTCCCTTTTTTTATTTTTTTTCTCTTTTTATTTCTCCCTTTTTTCTTTTTTCTTTTTTTTTCTTTCTCTCTTTTTTTCCTTTTTTCCTCTGTTTATTTCTCCCTTTTTTCTTTTTTTTCCTCTTTCTTTTTTTTCCTTTCTCTCTTTTTTCCTTTTTCCCCTCTTTTTATTTCTCCCTTTTTTTCTCTTTCTTTTTTTTCTTTCTCTCTTTTTTCCTTTTTTTCCTCTTTTTATTTCTCCCTTTTNCCTTTTTTCTTTTTTTTTATCTCTTTATTTTTTTTTTCTTTCTCTCTTTTTTTTTTTTTAATTTTTCCTTTTGGGTCATATATATTTGTGCATCAGAAAAGAGTGTGAGACCTCACTGGAGAATTTGGTAGGAGCACGTTGCTGGGGAGGGCGGGGACCAGAGTGGCTTCCTTTGAGGCAGCAGCGTGGTCTGACCAACCACTGGAGTCCAGAGGTGTTAAGGCTGTCCAGACTCTGCCACGGTTTTGCCGAGTGACCTAAAGTGAGTCACTCAACCACTCTGTGCCTCGGTTTCTCCCCCTGCTGATGGGTGTGACAGCACCCACTTCCCTTAAAGCACTTCTTAACCCCTGGGCTGAAAGGTGCTATGTAAATGCAATGTATTAAAGGCCATGGTATGGAATCGCTCCCATCTTAGAGCAGCCCGAAGCACCCACACAGATTCACTTTTGATTCCCAAATTCAATGACTTTTTCTTCATCTGTAACACTGTGCAGGGGGAAAGCAAAGTTTCCCTGGCCACAGCCACGTGCTCACCTCGCCTCCCCTCCGCACGATGCCGCAGGCTCTGCCTTTCACCGTCTGCTGCCCTGCTGCCTCCTCACCCCTTCCCTCTCTGCTTGGGAACCCACAGAGTCCACACTTTGTCTCACCAGCTCTCACACCCCCACACCCACTCCAGACGCAGCAGGATGGACGGAGGAGAACTCTGAGCCTCCAAGGATCAGCCACCTTGGAGGGCAAGTTCCTCACCCTGCAGCCTCCTGGAGCCACTCAGCACCTCGCATGCTCATGGGTGTATCCAACCCACTGGGGGACTTGGGAGGTCACAGATGTTGGGTTTGTGTGTATTCTCCATATCTCAGGGAGGCTGCAGACAGTGGGGGCAGGAGGGGAAGCTGCCCTGCAGCCAGGCGATGGTGTGCTTATAGATTGTGCTGGAGAAAAAGCTGGATGGTAGCCTCTGGTAACATCTGCCTCTGGAAATCTGCTGCTTCAGATGCCTGAGAGTGCTTTTTGAGGGCTGCAGGCTTTAGGTGAGAGGATTCAGTGTCACTGGGGGATGTACAGATGAGGCTCATCCATCTCACAGCAAGGCACACTCTGTAGCATTGTCTTGAACTCAAACAATACCATCTTCTTCCCAAGAGAAAAAAAGGAATTCCTTTAGATCAGATGGAGCCAGGTCTTTTTCATATTCTGAGTCTCACTGGAGAAAGAGTCAAAATCTCTCATCATACTCTTCAGACTGTCCTTGGGATTCTTTGCAGAGGAGTGGGGAAGCAGGATTCTTCTTTCAAGGGGCTCATTCTCCCTCAATCTTTCTTCACAGCAGCACTTGGAGAGAGTTAATTCAGTTCTGGGGGAGGTAAGTGGGCTGGTGGGATGCTCTTCCTCTTTGCAATGTGCTGAATTTGATGAGGATCTTCACAAATTGACATTTTCTTGCCTAGAAGAAGTACAGGATCCAAATTTCCCCCCCCCACCTCCTTTGCCTGTGGATGCTGAGGTGCCCATCTTGAGAGGCAAGCTGGGGAGCTTGCAAGCTGCTGCTGCCCTTAGATGTAGTCACGTATTTACCAAATAATCTCTCAGAAAGTCTTAACCTCTCCCCTTCCCTTAGCTCTGTGCCAGCTCCAAGGTGTGCACTGTGCTTGTCCCTGCTGGGAACGGGCTCCTGACCCACCCCCATCCACTGGTGCCAGTTCCCAGCCAGTAGGGGAGCTGGGGGGGGGAAATACACCTACAGACCCACACCCAACCCTGGGCTGGAAGTGAGAGGCTTCAAAATGCTAGAAATTCGGCCTTTGGGGTATTTTTTTCCTCTTCAAGCATTCCTTCAGCATCTTCAGGTGTCGGTCTTGGGTGCAGCACTTGAGGGAACATGGTTCTGGGAGGAAGGAGCCAGCCTCATACCAGCTTGATGGTGGGTTTGGCTTCATCAGGACTCTCCTGCAGTCAAGTCTCATTTAAGCATCATTAAAGGCAACTTTATTCCTTCCCCTCTTTCAGGGGGTCTCTAAAGCTGCTTCTCCTCAGTGTAGGGGCTCACTCCACCTTCATGGAGTCACTCAGTGGATGGACTTGGTGAGATGTGAGGGAACCCAGACCTTTCTGCAGCAACATTCATTCCAAGTCTTGACTCCAAGCTTTGGGGCTTTTAGAGACAATCCTTGGGCAGTTGTGGAACACTGAGCCTCCTGGGAGGGGACGTGCATGATGGGCTTCCAGACACAAATTGACAGGACAGAAGGGACATTAATTTTGGGAACTGCTGATCTGAAATGGAGGATACCCCCTTGTGGGCTCATGGTGTTGCCTGGCTGAATGTTGACCTCCTTGGACTCCTCTTGCCACGGAGGCTAGAAGGAGCTTGGGGTGCAAGGCAGGCTCCCAGCCTGTCTCTCTGCCCCAGGAGCATCTTGGGGAGCTCCAGAACATTTCTCAAGCACTGTGTCAGCAGGACACAAAAGGCAGGACTAACTCTTGCCAACAGGAGGGACCATCAGCCCACTTTGGGGGGACAAAACCCATCAGCCATACTCAGTCTGAACGTCCTTCTGGACCCAAGCTGTCTCTGCCAGGGCTCTGTGGTGGCACCAGCTCCCACCGGGGCTGTTTCTGAGGGACCCCAACTCTCTCCCTGTGGCTGAAAATGGTGTTCCCTCCACTCCTGTGGGATCTGAGCCCTCCCAGGCACCTCCTGCCCGCTCTGCCCCCACTGGGCTTCTCCAGAACCTTCTCTGGTGCTGGGAACCCCGCTCAGCTTTGGCTCGGGCTTTCACCAAAATACAAGTGGCTTGTGCCCATGGGTCGGGGAGGTGTGATGGTGTCTCTGCCCGAGATGGTGTCTCTGCCCGAGGGGTGGGGGCTGTGGGCTGGGAGGTGGCACAAAATGGAGACCTGAGGGACGCGGCTTTTCCCCTCTGTGGAGATGGATGCCGAAAAAAAATTCCCACTTTGTGAAGTTTTTTACCCCTTTGTAGCTCTTGTTCTGGCCTCCCACCGTCCAGCCTTCCCCTTCCCAAACCAGGGGGGGGTCAAAGCTGCCGTGTGTGAGCCCTCGGGCCGTGTCTCCATCCCGGGCTCCATCCCCCGTGTCCGTGTCGCTCTGTGTAACGAATGTATGTAAGTACTGGGGGGGCACAGGGATGTGATGCCATGGGTGTTGCCATGTTTCTCTTCATTCAGGGGACGTGAGCGCTTTGCTTTTCGTTATTTTTCTCGGGGTTTGTTTTGGGTTTGGGTTTTTTGTTTTTTGGGGTTTTTTTTGGAAGTTGGGGTTGGAATTTTTGGTTTTTTCTTTCCTCTCCGGAGAACTGTAAATTGATGCTATCTGTACTCGGCTCTGTGATAAAAGCATATTGTAGTCTGTGCTCGCTCGGTCTCCTCTTTCCTGCGCTCGGGACTCGCCCCGGTTTTGAGGGGGAAAGAAAAGACAAAGGGGACAGGCCGAGAAGGAGCCGGGAGCGCAGGCGGCTGCGGGGCAGACCCGCGGAGGGGCCCTCGGGCAGCTCAGGCAAACGCGCCGGGCAGCCCCGCTGAAGGCCCCCGAGGCGGAAGCGCGGCCATGGGATCGGGGTCGCGGAGCCCGGTTCGGCGGCGTCGCTCCCGGTCCCCGCGGAGAGAGAGGAGCTGGGAGCGCTCCGGCAGCCGAGAGAAGCGGCGACACCGGAGCAGGAGCAGGAGCAGGAGCAGGGAGCGACATCGGGAAGCCAGTTCGGGGTGAGAGGGAAGCGCCGCGGCGCGACGGGTAGGCCCTGGAGATGGCGGGAGGGGAAAGGCAGGCCCCGGTGGGGCTGGTAGGACACGGCGGGGCTGAGTCGCCGTCCCCGGTGCTAGGGTGAGACGGGAGCCTTGGAAGAGACCTGTAGGGCTGCAGGCGTAGACTCCTAGAGGTGGAAAGGACCTTTAGAGGCATGGAGTGCCATTCCCTGCAATGCCAGGGACATCCTGCGCTAGATCAGGTGGCTCAGAGCATCAGCAAGCCTGCCCTTCAGTGTTGCCAAGCATTGATGGGGCCTCCACCACCTCTCTGGGCAACCTGGACCAGTGTCTCCCCACCTTCCTGAGCAAGAACTTCTTCCTCCTCCTGTCTCATCTAACCCTGCCTTGCTCTAGTTTCAGACCACTGCCCCTGTGGCTCCATGCCCTGGCAAACAGCCCCTTCAGGCACTGGTTGGAGGAGGGGAGGCTTGAAGGCACCTGGGGTCCCTGACACAAAATCAGACCTGGTAGGGGTTTTGCTCGGAGGAAGGGAAGCAGGGGAGCAGGTACCACCATAAACCCACTTCCAAGCATTAGATGAGACATGAGGAAAAAGCTCTTTCTCTGGGGGTGGAGAGACACTGACCCAGGTTGCTCAGAGAAGGTGGTGGAGGCCCCATCTCTGTAGACATGCAATGCCAAGCTTGGTGAGGCTCTGAACAATCTAATCTAGTGCAGGATGGCCTTTGAAGTCCCTTCCAGCTCTATGATTCCTTGCCCTGCTGAGATCTGTGGCTGTGGCTGGGATCAGTGCTTGCCGTGGCACTCTCATTCTCTGCTCTGGATCTCCTGCTGTCCCTCACAGGGTAACAGTTTCTCAACTGAAACACAGGTTTCATCCCTCCTGCAGCTCAGGTTCGGGTGATGAGAGACAGAAATGGAAGAAGAAGAAGAAGAAAAGCAAAACCAGGGAGCAGCGCCACAAAAGCCAGAAGAGACATCGCTCCCGAGATCGCTCTTCTGCCTCCAGCTCGGAGCGAGAGCGGAGAAGAGCCCGCAGTAGGGAGCGGCGGAGGAGGAGAGAGGACTCCAAATCCTCTGTGTCCTCTGTCAGTTCCACTTCCCCACCACACAGGGGAGCGGGCAGGGAGGAGCAGGGGCAGCAGCTTAGCCTGCAGGAGCGCCTGAGGCTGAAGGAGGAGAAGAAGAAACAGGCGGCCCTCATGAAAGCTTTGGAGACGCCTGAGGAGAAGCGGGCTCGCCGGCTGGCCAAAAAGGAAGCCAAGGAGAGGAAGAAGAGGGAGAAGATGGGCTGGGGAGAGGAGTACATGGGTTACACCAACACTGACAACCCTTTTGGTGACAACAACCTGCTGGGCACCTTCATCTGGAGCAAAGTGAGCTCTTCTCTGTGCTGGCAGAGGCTGCTCAAAGGGGACTCCGGTCTTGCAGCCTCCAGGGAGGGGATGGGGCTGGACTGAGAAGCTCTGGGGTGTTGTGGGATGGCTTTTGCTTGAGTTTGGAACCTCCAGGGCACTAAAGACAGCCATGTGAGTGCTCAGCTAGGGCTGTCACTGGGGGTTGCTGGCAACTCACTGGGATTTTACCCCCTTTCTCTTAAAGACCAAGGTCTGTGGGATGAGGAGGTGGGCCAGGAGCAGGAGGGGAGCTGAGGGGAGCTGATGTTGGACAGTGTTTACTGGTATGTTAGTACTTGTCAGGTCAGGGAGGCCTCCCTGGTCTGAGCCCGAGTTTTGCTATGGCACTTCAGGAGTAGGATTTGAGAGATTCAGGGACGTGACAGGATCAGAGCTCTCTGGGGCAGCAGAAGCAGGGGGATGTTGTTGCTGAATGCTCCACTTGAGGGGCTGTGGAGGTGACTGAGCTTCATGGTTTTCTTTGGCCACTGTGTTTCAGGCACTGGAAAAGAAAGGAATCAGCCACCTGGATGAGAAGGACCTGAAGGAGAGGAACAAGCGAATCCAGGAGGACAATCGGCTGGAGCTGCAGAAGGTGGGATTGAATGTCCCCTCCCTCCCCTCTGCACAGCCCATTTCTCCCAGTTGCTCACCTGGCAGCTCATTCATTCTTCTCACTGGGGGTTCCATAGGCTGTAGGATCAAGGGATACTTTTGCTATCCCAGAAGACTTCTCTTCAGTTGAGTCCAGCTGAGGAGTTGCTGAGGGTGACAAGAGCCAGACCATGGCACTGGGACACTCCATTGTGCCTGTGTCCCCTGTCCCTCAGAGAGGTGGCATCCCCCTCTGTCCCACACTGGCTCTTCTTTTTCATGGCTCGTGGCTCCCAGGGGAGCCTTGAGTCAATCACAGGAGCCAGAGCAGCTCATGAGCAGGGTCACAGCCGTGTCCTCAAAGGGATGTCCTGCTGGTCCCCCATCCAGAGTGGCCTCAGCTCTCTGTCCTCCCCCGGCAGGTGAAGCAGCTGCGGCTGGAGCGGGAGCGGGAGAAGGCGATGCGTGAGCAGGAGCTGGAGATGCTGCAGAGAGAGAAGGAGGCAGAGCACTTCAAAACCTGGGAGGAGCAGGAGGACAACTTCCACCTGCAGCAGGCCAAGCTGCGGTAGGTGTGGGTTTTGGTGGAGACAGGCCTGCTGGGGAGCAGAAGATGGTGGGTGAGACACCTCTGAGACGCTCCTCTCCTCTCTCCCAGCTCTAAGATCCGCATCCGGGATGGGAGAGCAAAACCCATTGATCTCCTGGCCAAGTACATCAGCGCGGAGGATGATGACCTGGCTGTGGAAATGCATGAGCCCTACACCTTCCTGAATGGCTTGACTGTCTCTGACATGGAGGATCTGGTGGAGGACATCCAGGTGCTGTCTCTGCCCTGCTGTGCCAGGGCTGGCCAAGGGGCAGCAGCTCAGGGCTGCTGTAGTGCCTTGCCTATGGTGCAGAGCCTGACCTGCTTGTCTCCTCCCTGCAGGTTTACATGGAGCTGGAGCAAGGGAAGAACGTGGACTTCTGGAGGGACATGACCATCATCACTGAGGATGAGATAGCCAAGCTCCGCAAGCTGGAGGCTTCTGGGAAAGGAGGACCTGGTAAGTGGCAGGGCATGGCCTAATGTGGGACTCGGGAAGTGTGGGTGGTGAGGAGAGCAGGGCACAGTCTGCTTTGGGCTCAGAGGGGATCTACTGGTTGGAGACTGTGGATGGAGGTTGTGGAAGTTGCAGGGAGATCTCCCAGTGCCTGAAGGGGCTCCAGGAAAGCTGGGGAGAGGCTGTTTGCCAGCGCATGGACCACAGGACAACAGGCAGTAGTTTGAAACTAGAGCAGGCCAGGGTTAGATGAGACAGGAGGAAGAAGTTCTTGCCCAGGAGGGTGGGGAGACACTGGCCCAGGTTGCCCAGAGAAGGTGGTGGAGGCCCCATGATGCTTGGAGACATCCAAGGCCAGGCTTGCTGAGGCTCAGAGCAACCTCATCTAGTGCAGGATGTCCCTGTCACTGCAGGGGGTGAAACTAGATGGCCTTTGAAGGTCCCTTCCAGATCTGAGATTCTATGAACTGTCAACCCCTTCTGTGCTGTAGTCCAACCTTCTGCAGCCAGGGAAGGAGGGTGAGGACTCAGAGAGCCCCTGTCTGTCCATGTCTGTCTCTCAGGTGAGCGTCGAGACGGAGTCAACGCCTCCGTCAGCTCGGACGTGCAGTCAGTGTTCAAGGGGAAGACATACAACCAGCTGCAGGTGCTCTACCAGGGCATTGAGAGCAAGATCCGGGCAGGAGGTCCCAACCTCGACATTGGATACTGGGAGAGCCTCCTGCAGCAGCTGAAGGCTTACATGGCTCGGGCCAGGTGAGAACAGGGATTGTCCCCCTGGGCTGGGCTGGGGAAAGGCACCACAGACCCCACTGTGAGCACCACTGGGGAGGCACAAACCCAGAGTTGCTGGTGGTGGGATTTATTCTGGGGCCCTCAGTTGAAGAAGGATGGGGAGCTGCTGCAGAGAGTCCAGCACAGCGACACAGAGCATCTCCCTTCTGAGGAAAGGCTGAGGGAGCTGGGGCTCTTCTGCTTGGAGAAGAGGAGACTGAGGGGTGACCTCAGTCATGGTTATAGAAATATGGAAAGGGTGAGTGTCAGGAGAATGGATCCAGGCTCTTCTCAGTGACACCCAGTGATGGGACAAGGGACAACGGGTGCAAGCTGGAACACAGGAAGTTCCATAGAAATAGGAGGAGAAACTTTGTCATGGTGAGGGTGAGAGAAGAGTGTTACACCCAGGGAGGGTGTGGGGTCTCCTTCCCTGGAGACATTCAAACCCCACCTGGATACCTTCCCATGGGACCTGATCTGGGTGTTCCTTCTCCAGGAGGGGGATGGGACTAAATGATCTCTCCTGGTCCTTGTCCAGTCCCTGACACTCTGGGATTCTGTGGTTGTTTCTCCCAGCAGTGGAGAAGGGCTGAACACTTGGTCCCTTCTTCAACAGCAGAGTTTAGAGTGAGATCTTGGAGGATTATTAAGCCAAAAAAATCCCAGCAGACATGGTGGGTGTCAGAGCTGCAGGTGGTGTGGGTGTGAGTTGGTTGTGCTGGGTGGCACCAGAAGCCTCACCTTCTCTGTGCAGGCTGCGGGAGCGGCACCAGGATGTGCTGCGCCAGAAGCTGTACAAGTTGAAGCAGGAGCAGGGTGTGGAGAGTGAGCCCCTTTTCCCCATCATCAAGCAGGAGCAGACCTCCCCCAGTGACAGGTATGGAGCCCTTGCCTTGGAGCCTCCCCTTGGCAGCATCAAGGCCAGATGCATCTTCACATCCCTGTCCTTGTATAGACACATCCCCAGTGAGCAGAGGACTGGGGTACCATCCCCGTCCCAGTCCTCTCTTCTCACTCCCTGCCAGGCTGGAGCCGGAGGAGAGCTCGGTGGCACAGCCAGGGCCATCCTCAGAGCAGGAGGCTGAGCAGGAGGCAGAGGCCAAAGGTGAGGCCGAGGGGGAGGCTGTGCTCATGGAGGAGGACCTCATCCAGCAGAGCCTGGACGACTACGACGCAGGCAAGTACAGCCCCCGGCTGCTGGGCCCCAATGAGCTGCCCTTTGATGCCCACGTGCTGGAGGCTGAGGAGGACCTGCACCGCCTGATGCTTCTCAGGCAGCAGCTCCAGGTCACAGGTAAGAGTCACTGCCAACCTTGGAGGTGTTTTGGGGTGCAGGGCTGGAGGAAGGGGTACTGCCCTCAGAGAAGAGGGAGGAAGAGCTGGATGTAGAGCACACACCTGGAGCTGGCCTGGCAGAGGGATGCAGGGAGGTTGCAGAACCATAGAGTTGGAGTGGCCCCTCAAAGACCATCTACTGCCAACCCTTGCAGTGACAGGGACATCCTGCACTAGATAAGGTTACTGGGAGCCTCAACAAACTTGGCCTTGGCTGTCTCCAGGCATTGATGGGGCCTTCACCACCTCTCTGGGCAGCCTGGGACAAGAACTTCGTGTCTCATCTAACCCTGCCCTGCTCCAGTTTCAAGCCCCTGCCCCTTGTCCTGTGGCTCCATGCCCTGGCAAACAGCCCCTCCCCAGCTTTCCTGGAGCCCCTTCAGGCACTGGGAGTCTTCTGGGAGGTCTCCTGGAGCCTTCTACAGAGCAATAGATGGGGCTCAGAGCACTGACATTCCCAGCAGGGACCTCAGTGAGGTTTAGGGTGAATGTCCTGGTTCCACCACCAAGCTGTTGAAGCTGTGACCAGGAGGGAAGGGTGGTTTCACCAAGTCTCCCTGCACAGCTGAGCCTGGTGCTCCCCTGTTCCTTGTGCAGGGCAGCACTTTGTCTCCATGCCCAGCTTCATATCCCTCTGCTCCCTCCCTCTGCACCAGTGTCCCCGCAGCCCAGGCCTGGCTGGCTCTGCAGGACCTTGTGTTACCTTTCCTTCCAGGTGATGCCACCGAAAGCACCGATGACATCTTCTTCCGCAAGGCCAAGGAGGGGATGGGAGCAGACGAGGCCCAGTTCAGCGTGGAGATGCCCCTGACGGGCAAGGCCTATCTGTGGGCTGACAAGTACCGGCCACGCAAACCTCGCTTCTTCAACCGTGTGCACACGGGCTTCGAGTGGAACAAGTACAACCAAACACACTATGACTTCGACAACCCCCCTCCCAAGATTGTGCAGGGCTACAAGTTCAACATCTTCTACCCTGACCTCATTGACAAACGCTCCACCCCCGAGTACTTCCTGGAGGCCTGCCAGGACAACAAGGACTTTGCCATCCTGCGCTTCCACGCCGGGCCCCCCTACGAGGACATTGCCTTCAAGATTGTCAACCGGGAGTGGGAGTATTCCCACCGCCACGGCTTCCGCTGCCAGTTTGCCAACGGCATCTTCCAGCTCTGGTTCCACTTCAAGCGCTACCGGTACCGCAGGTGAGGGGCTCCTTGGGTCCCCTCTGGACACTGGGCACATGGGGATGGGCTCAGGGGTTTTGTGCCTCGTCACAGACACTGTCCCCAAGCCCTGCCCCATCACACATCCTCCCCCTGAGGTTTTCCCTGTTCTTTTTTTTATCTTGAGACTTTGGGACAAATAAATAGGGGCTGTTCTAAGTGAGGGTGTCTGTATGTGGGCACTGGGCAGCTCTCCTGCACATCAGTCCCACTCTGGGCCAGCACTGGGAGCTCACCCACTTTTCTTGGGGCTGAGTGGTTCTGGAGAGAATGTCCTCACCTCCACATCCCTGAGGTCTGTCACCTTGATGCCTCTGTCACCCTTTCCCCTTGTGCTGTCAGTCCTGGGTGTTCTTCACACTGACTCCCTCCCTGGTGCTCAGTGCTCGTCCTGGCCCAGTGGGAGCCACAGCACCCTCTTAGAGCCCCACTGCTCTGGGGGTCCCACTGCCCCACATTCCCCCTGTGCCCATAACCCCCCTTTCTGGCACATTTTCCCCTGGGATCTGCCTTTTCCATCCTGGGAAAACCACCACCCCCTGACCCCGGCTGTGGGAGAAGGTTCAATGGCTTCGTGGATCCTGGCTCTGTGGGGGGAGGGGTGGAATATTCCTTCCAGAGGAATATCCACTCTTTGTGGCCCACACCCTCCTTCCCCCAGCAGCTCTCACCGCCCTCCACTGTAGCCCTAGAGCCCCTCTGGGGCTGCACTGGGTGTCCCCAAGGGCCTGGAGTGACCTCAGTGGGTATTGGGCACCCTGGGGAGGGCTACAGTGCTGAGAGGGGGGATCTCTGGCATCTCTCCCACTCGGCGATGGCTGTGGAGCATTGAAACATCAGCTCTGGGTGTTCTCCAGCCCATCTCACAGCCCGGATCAAGATTTATTTAATTCACTTGGGGGAACGGTTCTCTCTTGTCCTTGGATCTTCATGAGCTCTGGGGATGATTTTTAGGGTTATAACAAAGGTTCCTTAGCTCAGAATGCTGAGAATTTTCACTTTTCTGCCAAGTTGGTGGAACTTCTCCAAATGTGGAGATGAGTTCCTTCCTCAGAGCCTGGCTGCCTGGGATGTTCCTCCTCAGGACCTTCACCGATGCTCCCCCTGTGTGCAGTGCTTGGACTGACCCTTCTGGGAGCCTCAAGGATGGGATCCTCCTTATCTTGGAGTCTGACGTGAGGGCTCTGGGTATTAGTCACTGTTAACCCTTTCCATTGCTCGCTCTTAACCATTTCCAGAAGGTTGGTGAAACCATTTCCCATGAGGATGGGGAGACACTGGCTCAGGCTGCCCAAGGGCTAGTGAAGGTCCTGTGGAGCCTGGAGACAGCCATGACCAGGCTTGCTGAGGCTCTGAGAAACCTCATGTAGTGCAGGATGTCCCTGTCACTGCAGGGGGTGGCACTGGGTGGCCTTTGAACCCTGTGATTCCACAGAGTTGCTCAGACCTTCTGGGATGCCCCCTCTCACCCCTCTCCCCACCCACTCCTGGCGCAGGCAGGAGAGGACCCTGGGAGTTGAGCAACACGAGGTGCTTCCAGGAAGCTTCAGTTTCAGCCTTGAACTCTCTTAAGAACATCGGTGTTTCCTCCCCGTGGACCTGGCTGCATCCTGCCCCAGGGTGTGGGGGCTGGAGGGGATGTCCCCGCCCTCTGTCTCACGGCTCTCAGGCCCTCAGGAAGGTCTCTCTGTACTGAAAGAAGGGGAAAACAGACCATGAATTGCTCGACTGTGGATCTGGTTCTCTAGATCATCAAACGGTGATTTTGCTTTGGTTTGTGGTTATCTATGGCAGGAAGAGAACATTGGGAATGAATTTCAGTGGGAAGCCTCCCTGTCTGGGGAGAAATTGGCAGCTTGGAGGTCCCACTGTACTCCACCCACTCTGATTCTGTGACTCTTCAATCCAAAAGATGGAGCTGTGGGATCCAGCCCCTTAAACATGGGGAAAGTGGACACAGTGGAGCTTCCCACGCCTCCCACGGCACCCCCTGCACGGAGCAGACCCCAACCCTCCCCTCCCTGTCCTGCCTATCCCACCCTGTGCTTGGGCTGCGTCCCCCCTCCTCTCCTTCCTGTGGGTTATTTAAAGCCACCAAGTGGCTGCTGGGCACAGGGGGGGATCTGGGGCCGAGCTCGGGACAGGAAGCCTCGGGAGGACATGTAGGAACAAAAATAACCCAAACCCCAAAGGCAGGTTCCTGCTCAGCGACCCTGTGCCTCTCTACCTCCTGTGCATGTGCACACACACACAC
>VZTY01007506.1:0-15080 GCA_013400935.1 Turnix velox
TCATCTAAAGAGACTTTTGCCCAAGCCACCACTTTTGGTTAATGATGGCAAGTGGAATGTAGTCATACTAAACTTGCACAGCAGTGTGAAAGAAGGGTGTCAAAATGAGCTGCGCTATATTCTGCTTGATCAAGGCCTATGTAAACAAGATCTTCTTACTTAGAAGAATCACAGCTTTCACAAATATGACAGTTACAAGCAGATGGGATTCAGTCCAAGAGAGAAACAAGAAACACTTAGGTGCATGGAAGAGACAATAGAGGCTTTGCACACGGATAGTCAAATCTGTTCCAGTGCAGAAGAGGATAAATTTTTGCATAAATCACTGCCATGTATATCCAAAAGACCACGAGGTACAGTGTTGAAAGAGACAGTCACAGTGCCTTTTCAATCTGCATTTTGAGTTTAATGATGGGTCTCTCCGAGACCAAACAGTTCATATTTTCAACAGTCTGTGGAAATATTCCTGAGGCAAGAATGTTTTTATTTTACACCAGAGAAGGAGACGGCTCAAGGCAGTTGCTGCTTCTATTTCTCTTATCTTAATGTTATTAATACACCATTAAGTTGCTTTAGTAATGAATGTGCTCTACCCAGACCTTTTTATTTTATTACCCATGGGATATTTTTGAAGCATAGACTAAGAACAGAATCCTTTGCTTGTAATTTATTCTTTCATTTGCATTTCCATTAATAATGAGAGGGAAGGAAGTTCATATAAAAGAACAACCTCTAAAATAGTTAATTGTGTTTGTGCAGACAAGTAGTGAATCAAATCAGTGAACTACATGTCTATGCTACAGTCTTTTTCTAAATGTCTGAATGGTGTGGAGGGCAAGAGGGCATCACTGACTCAGATCCACTGTACCTGAGACACACTGTCTGAACTCTACTCCAGGGAAAGCTAGTTATAGGATAAAACATCATTGGGCATCAATGATTTATGGAAAACCAACAGCTTAGTCCAAGAAGAAACAAGAACTCTAACTACATCCTGCATATGCAGCAAATCTGACTTTGTCTAAAAGTCTGAATCTTGCTTGCACACAAGCTGCCTGTACAGTAGCTGCTTGTGCAGTACTGCTATTTCTGCATTTGCTGTCTTCTTAATTTGTCTTTGATAGAAAATATGGAAACCACAACCAGCCTCTTGCTTTCTCCTCTCGATTTATGTCTGCACTGAGTAACAGCTATTTATCAAAAGAAAGCAAAGACTTCAAATAGCAGTCTTTGCACGAGTAAGTACAAGGAGGGAGTCACAGCTCCACCTACATACACCTCCAAGCACTGGAGAAAGCATGATGTACAGGAATGAAAAGCTATCTACAGAACCCACTGAAAGCTATCTACAGAAGGCACTGAGAAGAAGCTTGGACCTCCTAACTTCTCCTAAAGCTACTGCAATAAGAATTAATTTTGATGTGTTAAAACCCATCACAGATTACTGAAGAGAATAAGTTTTCCCAGGTCTGCCTGTGACAGGTAGTCTGTCCTCTCACCTTACTTTGTGAGTACTTGTACCCTCCATCAGGTAAAACACGGTCTAAAAGAACAGGTAACTAATGGTCCTAGAATAAGCTAGATTGCCCATTTTAGTATAGCTGCTTTTCTTCAGTAGATATCTGCCCCAATCACCATAACTCCCACCTCAGGTTTCCTGAAGCAGGTACACACTGCAGGTTTTAAACATAGATATTTATTTTATCACAGTGCATAATCAAAAACTGATAAGACAGTTTTAATTTTCATGGACCTCTTGCTAGTTAGAATTATAGAATCACAGAATAGTTTGGGCTGGAAGGAACCTTAAAGATCACCTAGTTCCAACCCCCCTGCCATGGGCAGGGACACCTCCCATCAGCCAACTAACTACATCCAGTTAGTTAGTGGACAGCTAGATCCTGTCACCACGTGAAAACAGTGGATTGAAAAAGGCACAGATGCTGAACTGATAAAATAGCAAAAGAGATGGCCATGAACACTACATATTTCAATACATTCAGATGTGACTCTTAAGAAGTAGTGAAGACCTCATAGCATTTAATATCACATTAATAAAAAAAAAATTAAAAGAGTGACTAAAACCCCACTTGTATTTCCAAGTAAGTTGGTTTTGGTGGTTGTGGGCACCTCAAAGACAACTTCTGCTCAGAAGTTATGAGCATGAACTTAGATTTTTTTATTCTAGTCATGTGATGACTGTGGGCAGTACTGTCATGCCTAAATAATTTATACCATCTTTGTTTTCAAAGGACTTGTGCACACAATCCAGTAAAGAGCTCTTCCAGGGAAACTAGATTGGTTGGTCTTGTAGGCAACTTTCCTTACCCTCATCTCTTCAGCTTCTAGGCTTCACATCCACACTGGAGATCTGCAGAGCCAACACAAGTGCCTGAAAGAATTGCCTTTTTTGTCATTCACGGCAAAAGGCCATGGATTTGCTGACTTCTGCTATTTGCAAAGTAGGAACATCGTTGTTTCTATTTCACTCTGATAAGCTTACAGATGGATACATCTGGCAACTACATTATACAACTAATTTTTTGATTTGGCCTGCCTTGCTAAGAAAGCATAATTCACATGATTGTTCTGTCTGTTCAACTGATCATTCAGCTATTAGCTTCTTCATATTAGATTTTTTTCTGCATCTACTAATTTAAGCTAAATTTTCCAGAGTATAACTGAATACAGGATAAAGACTCAAGCTGTGTCCTGTAGTGGGAAATGGAATTAAAGCATTTTTCCATCCTGAGGCAGCAGCAGCAACACATGTACACATTAAAGGTATTCACAGCACACTCTGCCACTCACTCAGGAAAAGAGGCTGGGGATAGGAGAGTGTTGAGAGAACACATCATTATGTTTGCTAATCCACACTTCATTGTCTCAACCTTACAGGTGAAGGTATAAGCCACCTCTCTCTTTATCTAGACCACAGGGGTGACTTTTCACCTAGAACTCTCTTGCTTCGCTTTGTAATTTAGTTAGTCACTGTTGCCAAGACCTTGCTGTTTGGAAAAGTTTTCAGAAAGCACAGCAAATGCATTCTTTGCTTTTCCAATAACTGCTGACATGCAGGGCATTAATAATTGGCTTGAAGGAGCTGATGGCCTGAGGCAGAGCTCTAGTAATCAATAATACTTGGAACAACCTGTGCCAAGGTTGTTTCTGTCTACAGAAATTAAATGAGGGGCAGGGAGATAATTTATTTAACATATTCATTAAAAAAATTCTTTAGAGCTGTATAAGCACAAACCAATGAAAACTAAAACCATGATATTAAAAATAAAGATAGCAAGATACAATATTTAAAAATAAAAGAGAATCTTGCAAAGAAGTACAACCAGTTGCTGTCAGCTACTGTAGAACTAAAGAATCATATAGAGATTTAGTTTGCAAGAAACTTTAAAGACCTTCTAGTTCCGACACCCCACATACTCCAAATGAAGAATGGATAGAGCAACCAAGAGCAGATAAACACAATGAGAGAGTACTACCTATTATGAATAAAATTTCTCTGCTCCTGAAGCAACTTGCTGTATATTCTAAAATAATCCAGCAATACAGAGACACAAAGTCCATTTTGGAGGTAATTTCACACCTAAAAATTTGAAGCTGACAAAGATGTTCATTAGGCAATTAAATGAATGTCATGTATTCTTAATTAATCTTCAAAATCAAAGCAGATCCAAAACAGCCTAATACAAAGCAGATACAAAATGTTGAAATATTACAGATTTGCCACTTGTCACTGTTTTTCACGATGTTCAAGGTACCTAGATGATGTCAGCTACTTCAATGTAATCTAAATACATCCTTCCTAATGTTATGCATTTCCAAAGGAAAGTGTATCACAGCACATTTATAACTGAGAGATGTTATTTATTTTCTGACCATCTAAGAGTTGAGAAAATTTCACATTAGGTATATAGAAGATAAGCTAATTAAAGTCTGGTATCAGTACTTGCCACTTGTAAATATCATTAATAACACAGCCAGGTGCTTGCTTCCTCTGTTTGATCTTTTAGTTTCTTCTGCGCTGCTTTTGCAAGCTACTACTGCCAAGGCCTTTGTAAGGGTACTGGATACTGTAGTCATTATGTATACATGCATAATGTGTGGATCACTCTGACTGTGAGCAACCAGATTGTAGTGTCCATAATCATATCTGTGGGCTTTTGGAATTGGAACCCCTTATCAAACAGCCTCAGGCCTAGAAGCACAGCCTTTAATAAAATAAAAAGCATCCATTTGTGTTCCTAACTGCGGAAAAGGACATTGTTCAACCACAGCTGGCTACCAAACAGGATGTGGTGCTGCAGTGGTCCATTTGCTGTTCCCCTCAGACATTAAAAAAAATTTAATCTCTTTCATGTGAATTCAGAAAATGCATCCACTGACAGTTCTTTTTCCTCGTGGAAGGTCTTAGAAATTATTTCTCACATTCTTTTTACTGTTCTATCATTTCACTAGTCATCTTGATCATGAACTCTGTACATTCTTTCATCATCTGGGGGACTTAATGGAAGAAACACAGGAATTGGGTCATTCAAGTAGTATTTAACCAATGTACCAGAGGTCCCAAGAGACCCAAAGGACACCCAGTGCTTTTCCAGCTCTGGCTGGCATAGAAGCAATACCACAGATAGAGAGCAAGGTTGAAAGGATGTAGTAGTAACTAAATTTAGCATTTTTTTTGTCAAAATGTGACAGTGTAAAAAAGCCACTTCTGTCTTTATTGTGCTTCTTCAACTACAGATGTACTCATTCTGCAGCTAACAGCTTGCCTTTTCTTAACCCATCTCTTTTGCAAAGGCAATGTGAATCAGTCAGGAAATTTCCTTCATTACTACTAGCAATGAAGGGCATAACTGGCCAAAATTAAAGGCAATACAAGCAACGCAAGTATTATCCTGTTACATAGGATTTATGCTCAGGTCTGCCTGACCAGCCCAAAATACGTGCTCCCAGAATTATTTACTGTAGAAAGTTCTACTTACTGCCACTGATGATGGCTCTGCAGGGATAATATGCAGGAATGAATGCTAACTGCTAATATCAGCATATCAAACTGATAGAAGGAGGAAGCAGCTTCATTGGGCAAGAAGGTGTAATTTCAACACATCTATTTTTCTGCTTAGAATGGTGCTTTCTATGAGCTCAGCCCCTAAGGCAAATCACTTTATGATGATGGTAAGTCATCTGGAAGCCCATCTTGGTCAGTAATAAAATGACAGGATAGTCAAGAGCGAAGTAAGTGGTGATCTATCAAAAATATGGAGCATTTTTGACAAAAGATGTTACGTACAAGCCAGAGGCTGGAGAGAAGGAAGTGATAAGGATGAAAACCTGGAAAACCACAAGATGTACAAAGAAAGATGAGGGAAACTAAACCACTTGGGCTGAGGAAGAGAGGAAAAAGGAGGACTAGAAAGTCAACTGCAAAAGCAAGTAATAAGAAGTTTATTATTGAAACAGAAAAATTCAGAAGATTTCTAGAAATTAAGGGAATGAATGGGACAACAATGGTAAGAAGGATTACAGAGAAATTACTGAAAGGAAAAGAGATAGAATTTTGGGGAAAACAGATTAAGAAACAAAGTCTATTTTGGTTTGGGCTGTGTGGTTTTGCATCATTCATATATGGAAACCTCCCTCTATCAATACTAATGAAGACTACCCTGCACACCTAAATAAAAAAGTATGCAAAATAATTTAAAATTAGGTGGTTTATTTATTAATTTAAAGGACAGGGCAGTTATTTTGCCCTAAATTGCACTTCCAAGTTAGGAACAGTTTGATTTTAGGGCTTTCGTACTGCACCATTTATCAATGTTGTAAAAGGAGTAATCCCACTGGTGCTTGGTAGTGGAAGTTTCAACACAAACTCATGAGAATTCATAGCTATTTTGACTTTGTTCTTTTCCTAGAAGGCTTTCCTAGAGTAGCATGTCATTGCTTCTTGATTACCCACCATCCTTATTTCACTAACCTGTCTCCTAAAGACTGCCTACCTATGTTTATTTTATGCTGTGAAAAGTCACTTAATCTTAGTTCTCTCTCTTGAAATACTTACCATCTTCTTCTTGGCTGAAAATAATATTTATACAAGTGAAGACTTGGTGTATCTTAGTCTTCTACACTTACCTTTTCATCCAAATTATTAATTATATTATTCTACTTCATACTACTAATCCATCTTCCCATTTATCTGAGCTCAGTTCTCCTCTCTGACTTTACACTTCAGTCAACTCACCTGGTAGAATTTTAAAAAGCAAGATCTGACCTTCTGTATGATTTCCCAAAGGTATATTTGCACTGTATCAGGAAAGATTTAACTGTCTGTCTTTTGCTGTCACTACTGTCATTAGATTATGGTTATTACGACCAAAATATCTGAAGAAGAATATATCCTGGCTGGACTTACTCAGAAAGTTTATAAGCACAGTTCCACTCTCCTTAGAAATGGTTTTAGTGTGCATATATAAAGTTCCTCTGTGGCTGGTGAGTCATACTCTTTACTGCTGGCTGGATTGTACATCTAGGATTGCAGGACAACACTGAATTACAGTGGCCCCATTTGAACATTTAATATGTGGGGTTTAATATCTGAAAATGAGCTTCTGATCTCTCAAGCAGGGCCATGTCACTTCTTGCAACTGTTATAGGCTGAATTCTGGGAGAAGCTGAAGGACTTTGAGTAATAATGCTGAAGACTGGTAACTGTGACCAGCAAACAAAGCACAAACCGATGGAACTTTTTAACCAGTCTTCCTGCTAGAAACAAGGAAGTGAAACCCTAGGGAAAATAATATGGGGACTGGGAGTGAGTGAGTGCAATAATCAAATTGCTCTAAATACACCGATTCCTAAAGAAACACCAGTAACCAGCTCTGCTAGTGGTTGTTTTAAGATGCCTTCCATCTTCCTATGACCAGATGTGATCTCCTCCTCCCATTGAGATTGAGGCAAGGGCTGAAGCTGTCAAGCTCTTAAGCCGAGTAATACCCATTCAGGATATAAAGAGAGCTTCTGTATCCAAGGCTGGCAGCAAAGCAGCACATTAATTTTCAAATACAAGACTCGAGATAAAAAGACAATCCTTCACAGACATATTTTGACTGTAAGAATCAGGATTCCCCATTGCTTACAGTCCAATGCAAACAAACATTTCATCTCATTCCAAAATCTACACTTGGGATGGTTAATATATTTTGCTTCAGCTGACATATGGATGAATTCAGATCGAATTAAAGAGGTTTCAGAAACACCATGGACATAATTCTGGAACTGGTTATTCCTAATTGACAAATTATCCTTCTACCTCTGCAGAGTATGCAATATATCTATTTCCTGTAATTCTGTAGCTTTAAATAAAGAGACCAGAAATCATCTTGCTCAGGAACAAGGTCAATAATTCTGCACTAGGAAAAATAAGAAAACTTTTGCTGTGTATCACTTACTATGCCAGATAAGACCAACTGACCACTACCATTCACATTCATGTTGTAGGTGTGGGAAATAGCAAAACAGATTTGTTGGGTCCTCAGTTTTGTGCAGGAGTGGTCTTCAGTTTGGTGAAAGACGCTAACTCTACATCCTTCCCCTACTCAAGTACTCTCTGGCCAGCCTCAAGGGCTATCCACTTGGTTATTCTCAATAATAATCTCTGGGTACAACTTTTTCTTTAGAATTTAGACAATTACACGCTGTTTTGATGGAGCTTGCTGCATGTCCTTTACTTCCACTTTGCCATATGTCCTTAACCTCATGAGAAATGTGAAAGAGGCAAGGTAGATCACTTTTCCCAAGGATAAATGGTATTTCTTTGCACTTTGAAGCAAATTCTCACGAGTTTTCTGTAATCCAAGTGTTTGTCCAGTTGTCCCTGTAGAGCTGGTTTCTACACAGTTACTTAAGGTGGAATTTCAGTGTCTTGAACCCTGCACAGCCCTGTTTTCCTCTTCCAAATAAGAATGATCAGAGGAATAAGCTAACACTGATATTCTCTCCAGCCTTACTGTCACCAGGAAAAACTGTCTTAATGAATAGTGACTAAGACACTATCTTAAAGAATACTAAAGACCTATACTCTGGCCATGAACTGTCAAAGCATTGCTTCACCCAGCCCAGCTGCACACAACTGAGCTCTCTCAGTTTAATGGTGTGGATTGTTAAAAGGGCAATGCTGAAATCTAGGCTGTTTGGTGCCTATATAGTAACATCAGCACAGTCTCAGTTGTGAAAGCATGGATCATTCCAATCTGACTTATGTGGACATGGCTGAGAAGTACAAGACTTGTATCCTTCAGGGTTACGACATTAAAATGTTTGCTGTGTTAGTGGGTTGTTGTATTTAGTCTCTTTCCTCAAATGTTACTAACAAGGAAGGTCATAGGTAGGCTGCAAATGCACAGAAACAAAACCACCAGTGAAAGAAAATATTTCAGTGCTTGATAAAAAGACCAAAAAACCAAAAAACTTCCAAATGGGAAGATTATTTTTACCCCCGTAAAAAAAATAATCCCCGTGAGAGCCAAATCTCCTTTCTATGTGAAATTCATCACACCATTATTGAATTCATGATGAAGAAATGGCAATTACATAACACTATTAATCCAATGGTCTCAAAATAAAAGGCAAACAATTAGCAAAATGCCCTGGGGATGCTTCCAGTGGAAGATCACAAAAAGGACAGATCAATGAAAATTGCTTCTGGCTGTTAACTCACAGCTGCTTAACTTTGTTCTCCATGCCTTTTATTCAGGCAAGAGCCAAAGCAATATAAAGCTGATGACAGGACCTGGAAAATAGCCAGAAGCAAGGGTTCTATGAGAAGTTCTATGCTCTGCTCAGCCAAAGGAAAGCTTTCTTTTCTTGTGTAGCATTCTTAAAATCTCCTTTCTAACTATGGCAAGACAACTGGCTTCATGTTCATTGAGTCTTTTAATAGCATCCTCAAAATTTAATATTTGTTTAGCTAAGTGAAAATACATTGTTTCGAGAGGGTGCTATTTCCCTATCCTTCTCTGTAAGTGAAAGAAGCTATGAAAGAGGCACAGAGGTGAGACGGACTAGCCTGTAGTTTTCTGGGTCCTCCTTCTTTCCCTCAGATTCAATACTTCTCTTAAAAAATGGCTTGATTCCTGCTTTTAGAAAAGTTCTATAGCTCCTATATCCTGAAGGACTGTCTAGAAAAAATAGCATGTCTCCTTCTAGCATTAGAGTCTACATATTTAAATGCACTCCTAGTCAGCTAAAATTGGAACTTTTATTTTTAAACTCCACGGAAAGACAGAATCCACCACGAAAAACTTCCATGTGTTTGAATAATGTTTCAGTCTTGCCCACATAGTCCCCAATATAATTACTGTTGTATTGTCATTGAATGCCAGGAATGAGGCCTTCAAATTTTTTAAACTCTTTTTAAACTCAATTTTTTTAAAATCTTGCAATACAAATTTAACCAAGATTCAGATTTGCTTTTGAGATTTTTATGGGCCTTTTTAGTTTGGTTTTTTTTTTTTGAGATCCAGATTTTCAAATACTTCTTTACAAGGATAAAAATATTTTTTCCTAGAAAATTAAGACCAATGTACTTAATGGAATCACCAGATATCAGAAACTATTAATTTATTATAGATAGAAATTCTACAAGTCTCCAATATTATTTGTGATTGACCATGGAAATTTTTTGCATTCTTCCTATCTCAACTTCATAGGGTGGTTTCAGTTCCAGTTACTGTGTTCATTTTTTTTTTTAAATTTAACCAAGATTACTTAAAACAAAGTACCCAAAGACAATAAGATGCCAAATAAAGCAATTACCTTTAAGAGAAATATGCTTCTCACATGATGTGAAAAAAGTATTTGTTTTAATGGTATATGCCTGTAGGAGAAATTCCTCTCAGTTAGGAGAAACTTAGAAGCTGATAAAAGGATGATCATACTGATTATTAAAGTATTTTAAATATTTTCCTGCTATAGAGATTACAGGTCTCAAGAGGTACAGAAAAATTGTTACAGTTTTAGGCTGTCAAATTTCTCTCTTATCTGAAAGATATTAGGTGAATATACTTTGAAATCTCCTGCAAGCAGGAGTTGGTGCATCCTCTAAGAAACCTATTCTCACAGATAAGAAGCCAAGCACACATCAGAGGTGATTAATGAGAAATGTAAAATCTCCTCTGGTGACGCAGGGGGCATGTGGAGGACAGTGCAGTAAAAGCATACGGAAAAATAGTCATGGCACCCATATGCACTGTATCCTGCTCACACCAGCGCCGGAGCCAAAATTCCTACAATGTCAGTCATTGCTAACACCTTCCATGAAACTGTTACCACCATCACCATTTCAATACAGTTATTAGTCCAGCTCTTCTAATGTAATACCACTTCGACCAGCACACCTTGAATTTGAAGCCAAGTGTGCATCAGAGGGGATTAATGAAATCTCCTTTGAAGGTCTCTTGTTTTCCAGCTTATATCCTTTTGGAAACAGCATGCTTATGCAGTGTATTCTACTGCATACACAAACAAAATTGCCATTGTAACTGTAATCAAAAGTAATTATCATTCTGCAAGCCATTAGCAGCAAAAGCCCTGACCCTCCTGACAAGTACTTTTGCTATTAATACCACTTAACCTTCACATTCACCAACCATTGCTGATGACAGAGCAGCATTACCAATTCCATAGAGCTTTTGCCTTCTATGATCTATTACTTTCAATTGTAATTTTCACTGTATTTGCATTGGACTACAGTCTATGCACATGAGACAGAGTTATCCACGGGTTAATTTACTGAGTTCTGATGTGCTGCACAGTTTCTTTCTGATACCTAAGCTCGCTGATTAAAGACAGAATTGGATATCTATGTAGTACAATGCAGGGTGGAATGCAGTTAAAAAAATACAAATCAAATACTGCAATATGGCATAAAATCATACCTACCGATTTTCTTCCAGCACGACTAAAAACAGAAGTATTAATTGTGTGAAACAGTCAATAAATAGATCCTGACAAGTTTTATATCTATACTGATATGAGAGGTTAAAAACAGTTAATGTTATGTGTGTCAAGGTATTAACATTCTCTGGCTCTAAAAATTACATTCCACAGGCATTTATAAGATCTTTCAACTGGAAAATACTTTTTTTGATAGCATATTCTGTCCACCAGCTTTCAATGGGCACTGAAAAAGCTGAAGTATAAAAGAAAATAATAATTTTCCTTAAAAAAATTAAACTTGCAGCTGGTAAGCATGTTCTGTACATTTTTGGTATCCAAGGTGATAACGAAATGTAGCTTCATTTGCAGAAGGAAAACAGTAAAAACAGTTTCCCAGAAATTCAGATTAGTCAGTTTCCATTCACTTTAGACAACTTAGATGATTATTTTCCAGGTTTGTGTTATTTAATATATTCTTCAAAAATATAGCCTTGAAAATTATGAACAATCTTTGAAATTTATTTTTTCCCTTCTGAGAAATTTATTTTTAGCTAGCTGGTATTTCTATAACCAAAAAACAAAATCAACACCAAAAGCAAAATAAGTGTTATTTTTCAAAATCATTCTTTTCAAAAGCCGAAAATCAAATTGAAAAATTAAACTAAGAAGTTTTTCCTGAAAAACACAGGTATCTTCATTTATTTCCTTTGGGATATGAGGAGAAAGTAAAAAAAAAAATCCCAAATCAACATTGCCACTTTCAACCTAAGTAATATTTTTATGAAAAGATTAGCTTTAGCTGTGTATTCTTATTCACCTTAGAAACTATGATGAAAATTTCCAGTAATTAATAATGTGTTCTCGTAGTTTGCATAGTCCTCTGATAAGTCTTTAGATAATTTCTGCTCTATTGTCCTATTATTAAACATATCAGGGAAACTAAAACATTGACTTGCCAGCAATACCATGTTTCAAGTGCCTGCAGGGTTATGCATAGATGAAACAAAACATCTCTCCATCATATACCTTCCCCTATGCATATTAATCAGCTCAAAATTCACACTTCATCTTGAACCATTCTCCCACCACAAATCCCTTTGTTTTTGGCTTCTAACTTCATATTCCTACCCACTTGCACATACTGAAGTGTTCAAAGTACAGACATACTACTATCTTCTGCTGGACCATACTATAATTACTTACAGGTTTAACATAGACCTTGAACGACTAATACTGCAAAAGATTTCTTCCTAATACAATCAAAATTAGGAAATGAAGTTCTTACACAAGCTAAATTTACCTTGACAATTCATATGTGCAGTTCTTTTGTTCCTAAAAGTATGTTTTTATCAGGATGCTACTCCTTTAATGCTTGCTCACACAGACATTAGTGCACATAACTTCCACAGGAAGTTCCACGTTCTATGACATCTGCCACTACATTGGGCCAGACTTTAGGGATGCAAGGGTGAAACTGGATGTTTCTCATCTCATGAGATGTTTCTCATGAGGAAAACAAAGACTGAAAAAAATACCCCACATACAAATTTTACATCCCTTTTTTTTTTCTGCCCTGATGCTCAAACTTCAAAAGTGTTGTTCCAGGTCTACAGTCCCAAGCAGAACGTTTTTACTAATTGTTTCTTTCAAACTAGATTGCATAATGTGGTTGTGTTCTATTGCTCTGACCAACCTTGAAATTCTCTGCTCATTTTAATACTTGAATTAAGTCCCGAGGAATCACTTTGCAGGACTTCCCTTATTCTTGATTAAACAAAACATAAATCCAACACAAAGGTTATTAAATAGAGACATAATTAAATACCTCTTTCTCCAAAAGGAGTTTGATCACAAGGTTGGAGCCTCTAATACATTAGGAAATATTGTTAGGCTGCTTGATGCATTCTTGTTGCATATATTTGTACCATTTAATAAATGTTTTTTAGCATGTTAATCATGTGCAGTAAAGGTGGAAAAAATTGAGCATGCAGATCTAAGTAAATGGAGTATTCTCTGTGATCTAGAACCAAGGTATATAATGACAATACAAGAATTATTCTTTTGCAGGCAACTAAAGTCTTATCTACTCACTATCACAGTGAAATTTCTTCCAAGTCTGAAGAAGGAAAAATAGGCAGTGTGCATATCTTGGTGAAAGGTACTTATACAGATTGCCAGAGTACTTTCGTTTACCCTCCAATTTTGAGTAGTTTTTTAAAGGAGGATTATTTTTTAATTTCACAGTCCAAGCAATTGTCATAATAATTTTGGATCCATATCCAAAGTAAAAGGACAAAGTCACTAACCTCCTAATATGATATCTATTCCTGGCATTACTACTGCCTTCTGTGGGATCATAAGCATCTTTTGCCTAATTTATAAATTAAAAACTAGTATAGGGTTCAATATCAGAGATAATGACCTTAGTATGACCCCATGACCTTTCCTGACCTGTCAGTAAAGAAAGCAAATACAGTTCTTGTTTCCAGGACTCACAGATAGATAGAGTGATAATTTCCCCACTGCCTTTGGATGTAATCAAATTCCTGTTCTGAAAGCAGCTTGTCTGATCCCAAAATACCATTTCTTTCCTGCCTTTGGTTGTCTAATTATGTTTTCTGAAGGACCCAAGAGATGGTTTTGTACTGGAGTAGCATTTCATCTTTCCCCCTCTTTATTTTTTAATTCATATTACATTCTACTTTCATGCCCTCTCCTCTAACTTCCACATTGCCATCAGGGCCAGAATTGCTCTAATAATTCACACTGGCATTACAGATATTATTAAGTCTACATACTTCAATGAAATTGCCTCTTTGCTGTCTCCTTTATGACTTATAAAGATTCCTTATGGCTCACAAAATCCTATTTTGTGGTAGAATCTGTTGCATTGTCCTCCACAAACCATGTCCAAGGCTAAAGTGATTTTTTCCATGAATCTTCATGTTGATACCCAATAAGTGTTACACAGACAATGAGTGCTTTTTATATCCTAAATTTTGGCCTCTCATGTAATTACTCCTAGATGTCACTGCAATTTTGTGGTGATTCTCAACACTGAACATAAGTACAAGTAAACTGTGCAATGTGGACATAAGGAAATATTCATGAACAACTGATTGGGCAAGAATGAACATTCATGGCCAGTTGTATGAATTCTTCGATGTATAGAAACAGTTGGCAAGGAAAATAAAAGGCAAGTACAGTTTCTTCAGCATTCATTTAGGTCATGTATTTTTAATTCATTCTTTACCTTTTGCTGCAGGATCAGGGTGACCTTGTAAAGTATTCATCCAAAATGAGAAACAGTCATTCTGGATAGGTCTAATCTCCTCAGCCACTCGTACAAAGCAGATGAGAAGAAAGGAATAGTAGATTCTCTTTACCAAATGAAACACAAAGACACAAATGCAAGGTCTTTCCTACTCTGCTACTAAGTAAGAGGTCACTTCAGAAATGCTAGGCAGAGGAGAATCAGAGGTCGCACTGGGAACCTCAGAACCTGGAGACTATGATACTGACATGAGTTTGGGAGTGTGACATAACCATCAGGGACGGAGAAGATGAGAGATTAAGGGAATTATGTGGGAGGTGTCCCTGCCTAAGGCAGGAGGATTGGAACTAGGTGATTTTTAAGGTCCCTCCCAACCCAAACTATTCAATGATTCTATGAATTTGTCGTTTTAATAGTTACAACTGAAGAATCAAATCACTACTATGCTTTTTGGTAAAAGGGATATTTCACTCACTGATAAAGATATATTTGCCTTATATATGTCAATCAATGCTAGGTATAGTAAATAATAAATTTACTCATACTCTGTAAGGAAGCTGATTTCACGTGGGCCTACATTTACTTTTTCTTTGTTGTTTGTTTGTTTGATATTAGGGAAATAGCTTTTAAAATTCCTTCTTAAATCATGAAATGGGCTAATTACAACCTCATTTTCCAATCACAGTGCCAAAGATACCTGGAAGTGTTGGCTGCTCGGGTCAACTTGTATATACCTATTTTATAACAAGATTCATTTTTAAAGGCAGTCTTGCTATGGGTTCCAATCCTTACTAAAGTTCAGTTATGAAATGCTTTAAAACATTATAGAGATAAGATTTTTTTTCTTTTAAATTAA
>VZTY01007507.1:3244-16212 GCA_013400935.1 Turnix velox
CTCTGCTCTCCCTCCAAGATGAGGAGGTTTCGTTTGGAGTGGGGGTTTGACCCTCCTTGCTCTGATCTCCCTCCAGGATGAGGAGGTTTTATATGAAGTGGGGGTTTGACCCTCCTTCTCTGCTCTCCCTGCAAGATGAGGAGGTTTTGTATGAAGGGGGAGTTTGACCCTCCTTGCTCTGCTCTCCCTCCAAGATGCGGAGGTTTAGTTTGGAGTGGGGGTTTGACCCTCCTTCTCTGCTCTCCCTCCAAGATGAGGAGGTTTAGTTTGGAGTGGAGGTTTGACCCTCCTTGCTCTGCTCTCTCTCCAAGATGAGGAGGTTTAGTTTGGAGTGGGGGTTTGACCCTCCTTCTCTGCTCTCCCTCCAAGATGAGGAGGTTATGTTGGAGTGGAGGTTTGACCCTCCTTGCTCTGCTCTCCCTCCAAGATGAGGAGGTTTAGTTGGGGGTGGGATGTCTGGAGAGATCTGACCCTGCCAAGGGGGTGTCCCAGTTGTTCTCAGCACCTCTCAGTACCCTCATCCCAGTTCCAGCCCCAGGGTTGTGCCTCCAGGCAAAGGACCTGGTGTGGCAGGTCTGGCTGGGGTGGGACAAGCTGCAGTGTTTGGGAATTCCTGCTTCCAACCAAACAAACCCTCTCTGTTGGTTCAGGGAGCCCCAGAATGCTCAAGGAGGTTCTGTTGGAAAGATTTCTCTCACTCTTGTGATTCCATCTTCAAAGCCATTTCCTGAGATCCCCCAGCAGGCAGACACTGGAGGAGGGAGTGTCCTGCTGCCAGAGGAATTCCCCTTTTCCTGCTCAGCAGGAACTTCACATTTTGAGGCACGAAGCTGGGAGAGGCCAGTAATGCAGGGGCTGTCCTGGAGCTCTGCCTGGTTTAGTGGTGACAGCTTCAAAGTGGCTGCTTGGGAAGCAGAGCAGAGCAGTCTGGTCCCATTTTGTGGTTTCCTGCTGTGCTGAGGGAGATGTGGGCTCAGGACTAGGAGTGATGGATGCAAATTGGAAGAGGGGAAATTTAGGCTGGAGAGAAGAAAGAAGTTCTTGACTGTGAGGGTGGTGAGACACTGGAAGAGGTTGGTGTTGTCAGTGTGGATGCTTCAGACTGAATCCCTGTCTGACTCCCCTGCCCATGGTGGTTTGGAGGTGCTGGTGTGGAGTCACCACTCCCTTTCATTACCTCTATGGGTGAGCAGGAGGCATCTCCAGTGAGGCACCCAAAATGCTGCTCACACCCAAAATCCATCTGGCCACCCCATGCTGTGACTTGAGGTGGGAAACACTCATCAGAGTTTAAATTCTGAGTTTATTTTCAGAGTAAATTGCCAGAATTTAAAACCTGAAGGTGTGATGTGGGCTGGCTCCATGTTTCCCACTTTCTTTTATCTCCTTGCTTCTTGGGAACACTGCACATTGTCCCTGTCTTGGGGACCAGCTTCATAGAATGATTTGAGTTGGAAGGGACCTTGAAGATCATCTAGTTCCAACCCCTCTGCCATGGGCAGGGACACCTCCCACTACACCAGGTTGCTCAGTGCCTCATCCAGCCTGGCCTTAAACACCTCCAGGGATTGAGGGGGCATCCACAACCTCTATGGGACACCTCTAACAGTGTCTCACCACCCTCACAATGAAGAATTTTTTCTTCTCTCTAGCCTAAATCTCCCCTCTTCCAATTTGCATCCATTCCTCCTAGTCCTGCCATCCTGGTCCCTATTAAAAGGTCCTACCCCAGCCTTTCTGTAGCCCCTTCTTTTAGGTATTGAGAAGCTCCTCTGAGGACCCCCTTGAGTCTTCTCTTCTCCAGGCTGAACAACCCCAACTCCTTCAGCCTGTCCTCAGAAGGGAGGTGCTCCAGCCCTTTGATCATCTTCGTGGCCTTTTTAATGAGTGGTTTGACCTCTCCTAGGTGAGGAGGCTGGAGGAAGAATGTTCCTCAGCTGGAGATGGAGCACATCTCTCCTGACATACTTGAAAATCTGTAATCAGAGGAGTCTGTCACTGAATCTAAAATGGTTTGTGTTGGAAAGGACCTTCAAGATCATCTAGTTCCAACCCCCCTGCTGTGGGGAAGGACACTCAATGCCTCATCCAGCCTGGCCTTAAAAACCTCCAGGGATTGAGGGGGCATCCACAACCTCTCTGGGCAACCTCTTCCAGTATCTCACCACCCTCACAGCAAAGAACTTCTTCCTTCTCTCCATCCTAAATCTCCCCTCTTCCAATTTGCACCCATCACTCCTAGTCCTGCCATCCTGTACCCCCTGCCAAGCTGCAGTGGGAGATGTCACTGGGAGCAGAGTGCCCCCAGCTGGCTCTGGGATGGGGTAACCCCCCTCTTCAAGCCAGTGGTCGTGGTCACCTCAGCCCTACTCACTTCTACATTAGTAAAGGGCTATTTCAGGGCCTCTCTTGTGAGTAATGGAATGAGTTGTGCTGGGATTTTGGGTGGGACACTGCCTCTGCCCACTGAGTCACCACTGGGCACCGTGCCGGGAGCCAGCCCAGGTCAGGGTGGACACCGGTGGCTGTGGGAAAGAGCATCTCTGGTTCCTCTGTCCCATCCCAGCCTCCAGGCAGCTGCTGTGCTCCTCCTCAGTCATGGCATCATGCTCTTTCTGAACCCTGCATGTTTTTTTCTTGGGGTGGGATGGGCACAGGCAGGTCCCTGTGTCTGCCTGTGGGTGTTTGCCTCCCTGGCACCTGCAGTTCTCAGCCCTGCAGGGTTGTCTCCTGCCCTGCACCTCCCACACCTCCATCCATCCTGGAGCTCCAGCAGCAAATCTCACTTTGCTGTGAGCTTTCTAATAGTCCTTTTTGACCCTGAGCTCTCCTTTAGCTGTGTTGAAGAGAGAGGACCTTGTTGGTTGGTTTACTGTGGAGGAGGTGACTTTCTTGTGCCCCCAAGAGAATCATAGGATGGTTTGGGTTGGAAGAGACCTTCAAGATCATCTAGTTCCATCCTCCTTGCTATGGGTAGGGACACCTCCCACTGTGCTGTCTGTCCTCTACAGCTTTCCCCCCTCAAGTAGGCAGTGCTGCTGCCCAGGATGGTCCAAATGGCTCCTGATTTCTGGGTCACCCTAAATGTGCCCCATTTTGAGGAGGATGAGGATGGTTTGCAGCAACATTTCTTGTACCCCTAGGAACATGTTGTCTGCCAAAGCTTTCCCCCCTCATGTGGACAGGAGATAACAGGCTCCTCAAGCCCTTTTATCTGCCTCCACAGCCTAAACACTGGAGTCTCCTTGGGATGAGCTCCCAGCCCACGCCTGGGGCTGTGGCTTCTTCATCTCTGGAAGCCAGAAGGCACAAGGAAAAGGGGTTAGAGCCAGGCTGGAGTTTCTCCTCCATGCTCAGCCCCTGATAATGGGACCTTTTGGGCACTTTAGGTTTTTTCTTCAACTTCAGCATTGCACAGATGTCCCTGTTTGAGTGTGGGGAGGGACTCAGCTGTGCTTGCTGAGCAATGGCTGGCACCTTCTCCTGCTGCTGCTGCCAGTGGTTGTGTGGCAAAGACTCCTTTGTCTCATGGGCTGGGACTGGGCCAGCCCAGCACTGGGTGCCAGATGCACCAGGTCCTGCTTGCCCAAACCTCTGTGAGCTCATCTCAGCACGTTCCTACCACTGATGGGATTATTTGGGAGCTGGTGTGGCTGCCAGAGTGTGGCTTCTGCCCTGAAGAATTTATAATCTGAAGGAAACCCAGAGGGTCTGGGCAACTTGTGGGTCTTGGCAGAAGCTGTTGGGGTGGTGTCTCAGGGAGAAAGTCTAGGGTGGGAATGGGAATGTTCCTCTCCAGGGCTGGATGAGGACCAAAAGTCTGTTGTCCTGAGCATTTTTATCTGAAGCCTGTGCAAACCCTGTGCTGGATGTAGTGGGGTTCAGCTCCATCTTAGGGGTTCAGGGGTTCCCAAATCCAACAGGGGAGTCTGAAGATGATGTCTGACAGAGCTGATCCTATGTCATAGAATCATAGAATGGTTTGGGTTGGAAGGGACCTTCAAGATCATCTGTTTCCAACCCCCCTGCCATGGGCAGAGACACCTCCCACTAGACCAAAACCCATCAGCTTACACACCAAAAGCCTTCAGCCACTTTTAGGGGAAAAAATGGTCCTTTTTTTTTCTTCATTCACTGTGATTTTCTTTGTGGTTATGGAAAGGCTGATGAAATCTCATTTTTTTGCTTTTACTTTCATCTGATTAAATCTAGCCTCAATTTTTTTACCAAGGGTGAGGAAGATATTGATGCTAGGATGGGGTAAAGGCAAAGCCTGTTGAGCAGAAAGGCTCTTAGAGGTTATATGGTGCTGTGGAGCAGAGTTAAGGTTGAGGAAGCTGGAGCTATGGCAGGGCTGTAGTACAGCTGTGTTTCTGTAGGGACAATCCCATGGAGGTAACTGAGGAGAGGCTGCAGCATCTGCAGCAGGTACTTTACTGGTACAGGACCTACTTATACTTGTGCTGGGTTCTGCATCCTTTGGGTGGGATGAATCTTTGCATGGAAGTGGAGAATCATAGCATAGTTTGGGTTGGAAGGGATCTTAAAGATAATCAAGTTCCAAACTCCCCTGCCATGGGCAGGGACACCTCCCACTAGATCAGGTTGCTCAGTGCCTCATCCAGCCTGGCCCTAAAAACCTCCAGGGATTGAGGGAGCATCCACAACCTCTCTGGGCAACCCCTTCCAGTGTTTTACTACCCTCACTGTAAAGAACTTCTTGCTTATATCTAGCCTGAATCTTCCCTCCCTCTTGCAGTTTACATCCATTATTTCCAGTCCTTCCATCCCATATCCTATTCAAATTCCTACCCCAGCTTTTCTGTAGCCCCCTTCAGATATTGAGAACCTCCTCTGAGGTCCTCCCTGAGCCTTCTCTTCTCCAGGCTGAACAACCCCAATTCCTTCAGCCTGTCCTCAGAAGGCAGTTGCTCCAGCCCTCTCATCATCTTCATGTCCCTCCTCTGGACCAGCTCCAACAGCTCAATGTCCTTTTTATGTTTAGGATTCCAGAACTGGACACAGTAACTCCAGATGGGGCCTCACCAGAGCCAAATAGAGGGGAAAGCAGCAATTGACCCCCAGTCTGTGAAAACTCTTTGTCCTTCCTTTGCTGGACACTGTGAGCTTGAGCAACCTGGTCTAGTGGGAGGTGTCCTTGCCCATGGCAGAGGGAGTTGGAACTAGATGATCTTTAAGGTCCCTTCCAACCCAAACCATTCTATGATGCCATTCACCTGCTCTTGTCCCCACAGCCATGGCAGCCATCAGGAAGAAGCTGGTGATTGTTGGAGATGGTGCCTGTGGGAAGACATGTCTGCTCATTGTCTTCAGCAAGGACCAGTTCCCTGAAGTCTACGTGCCCACAGTGTTTGAGAACTACATTGCTGACATCGAGGTGGATGGGAAGCAGGTAAGGTCCATCATGGGGGCACTTGGAGCTCTTCCCCTTCACTCCTTTGGTCCCACACTGGTAGTGCCACCATGCAGTGCTGCCACCTGGATGGATCCAAATGTCTGCTGCATTTCTGGGTCACCCTGAACGTGCCTCATTTTGAGGAGGACAGTAGCTACAAGTGAGGACGGTGAGCTTATAGACTCAGACTCATAGAATAGTTTGGGTTGGAAGGGACCTTCAAGATCATCCAGTTCCAACCCTCTGCCATAGGCAGGGACACCTCCCACTAGATCAGGCTGCTCAGTGCCTTGTCCAGCCTGGTCTTGAACACCTCCAGGGATTGAGGGGGCATCCACAACCTCTCAGTGTTTCCTCTTAAAACTCTTAGAAATGTGTTTGCTTTCCTACTCCCCATCCTCTTGACTCATCTATCCACATGTGGACTCATGTCTGAGCAAAGGAACCTTAGCAAATGGCTTTGCCCAGTAACCATCAAGCTTGAAAATAAACATTTTGGCAAAGAGTATTTCAGTGTAACCGCACAGAAGTCAGCAGGCACCTCTGAGACTCACTGATACAAAGAATTGCCACACAATCTCCACATGGACAGGGCTCAGTCCTCACCCAAACCTCAGCACAAAAAGGCTCTTCCTTTCATCTTCAGTTGATAAGGAGTCTCTCCACAGCTCTGAGATACTGAGGTGACTCATGAAATAGAGGCAGCACAAGCACAACCCTTCTCCCTCCCATAAACTCCATGTTCTGAGTCTCCACACTGTTCTGAAGGAGGTTATTTTTGATGTCATGGAGTTATTATACAGGGACTGGACAAAAGGACACCTGAACCAGAAGGTTCACCAGCTTCCATCCAACCAAAATCATAGAATGGTTAGGGTTGGGATCATCTGCCTTCTGCTGAGTCTTCTCCATGTCCCTCTCCAGGTGGAGCTGGCCCTGTGGGACACAGCAGGACAGGAGGACTACGACAGGTTGAGGCCACTCTCATACCCAGACACAGATGTTATCCTCATGTGCTTCTCCATCGACAGCCCAGACAGCCTCGGTAGGGACCAGGGAGTGAGGGGAGGACCTTGATCTCCCCAGGATGAGGGACTAAACCCTCAGTCCTTCCCTTTCATCTCCTGGCTCTTTGTGTGCTCTGGGGACTCATGGTGATGATGGTGGGGGAGGAGGATGTTGTGGGATGAGCTCTCCCGATGGGAAAAGCACCAGTTCCTGTGGCTGTGTGGAGTCTGGGGAAGGGTTGGGGTGTGGGGGGGGAGGAGCAGCCCCTCATCTCCACGTGTGTTGGTTGCAGAGAACATCCCTGAGAAGTGGACTCCAGAGGTGAAGCACTTCTGCCCCAATGTGCCCATCATCCTGGTGGGGAACAAGAAGGACCTGAGGAACGATGAGCACACGCGGAGAGAGCTGGCCAAGATGAAGCAGGTGAGGGGGGGGCCCCCTCCCATTCCCTTGGCCACCACCTTGCCCAAGTGGCTCCCCTTTGCCCTGTCCCACCTTGCTGGGGCTCCCCTTTTCCCCTGTGCCACCTCCTGGTGCTAAGGGCTGGATACCCCAAGGGCAGTCCTTCATCTTTTGCTGATGTTTTCTGCCCATGTTTATTTTTTTCATGCTTTCTAGGAGCCTGTGAAGCCAGAGGAGGGGAGGGACATGGCCAACAGGATCAATGCCTTTGGCTACCTGGAGTGCTCAGCCAAGACAAAGGAAGGTGTGAGGGAAGTCTTTGAGATGGCCACCAGGGCTGGGCTGCAGGTCCGCAAGAACAAGAAGCGCCGAGGGTGCCCACTGCTCTGAGCAGCCCCCCATGGGGACAGGAGGGACCCTGCTGCCAGTACTTGCCCCCAACCCTCTGCTGGAGATGCCACCCAAGCTTGTGGGGTGGCCCCGAGGCCGTGAGGGACCAGTCAGTGCCTTCAGTTCTTGCTGCTCTCTATGGGCTGGGCATCCACCTGGCTCCTTGTGTCGCCCAGTTTTGTCCCCACCTCCCTGGTCTGGCCTCTCTCCTGGGGACTGTCATGGTGTTTATTCTCCTTCCCCAGCTCAGAAGTGGGAGATGTCACTGGTTGCTGCTCACTTGGGTGCTCTTTTTTTTTGGGGGGGGGAAGGAAAGGGGTCTCTGCCCACTCCCCTTGGCCATGTGGGCACCACCACGCACTGGGCTTTTGTACAGACTTACCCAGGGCAGGTTGGAGCCCTGTCTGGGGGTGCAGAGGTGGCTACCAAAAGCACTTGGTGGCTACCAGAAGCACTTGGTGGCTACCAGAAGCACTCTGCTACCAGGACTCTACACCAGGGCAGCACCTCTGCCCAGCTCTGCTGCCTGGGACTCCATCCACGTGGATTTCTCACCAGTAAATTGAACTGTCTTAATTGGGAGAATAAATGCAAACTGGTATTTTACTAATTGCAACGTGGCATCCTTCTGCCTGGCCTTCCTGCTCCCAGCTGGGGGTCTTCTTCACAGGGAGGGGGACAAAACACTGGAACAGGCTGGCCAGAGAGGGTGTGGGGGCTCCTTCTCTGGAGACATTCAAACCCCACCTGGACTCCTTCCTGTGGGACCTGATCTGGCTGTTCCTGCTCTGGCAAGGGGATGGGACTAGATGATCTCTTGAGGTCCCTTCCAATCCTTGATATTTTGTGATTGCTCAGCTCCCCCCTAACCCTTCTCACTGTCACTGCTGGAGCAGGACCAGGGTTTGGTGCAGGATCAAAGCTCATCTCTGTGTTCTTGAGAAAGACCCAGGGAACAGTTAATATGGGAAAGGGCCAGGTGGGGGTTCCCCCAGTGGTACCCAGTCCCTGGTGTGACAGGGGTTATGGTCATTGCTCATTTCTCAGTGAACTCCAATGATACAACTCAGGGCAGTGGGTGCAAGCTGGAGCACAGGAGGTTCCAGAGAAATAAGAGAAAGAACTTTTTCACAACGAGGGTGAGAGAAGAGTGTCCCAGGCTGCCCAGAGAGGGTGTTTGGTCTCCTTCTCTGGAGACATTCAAACCCCACCTGGACACCTTCCTGTGGGACCTGATCTGGCTGTTCCTGCTCTAGCAGGGGGATTGGACCAGATGATCTTTTGAGGTCCCTTCCACTCCCTGATACTCTGTGATTCCTGGAGCCATCCTTCCCCTGTGACCTCCCAGGAGAGGCAGGGCCCAGGACTTGCCAAAAAAGACACTATTTTTGATTTTTTCCAAACATTTATTCCAAAGAAACAAAGTGAAGTATGCCTGTGCAGCTCTGCCAGCCCTTGGGTCAGGCAATTGCCCTCCAAGGAGACCCAGTCCCCTCACCCCATGCCTGGCCAGGTCCCTTCTTGTACCCTGGTCACCCAGCACAGCAGCTCTGAGCTCCCCAGTGATGCTCCTCAGGGGGTGGACTCTCCCTGAAGCCATTCACTGAATGGTGAGACCAGTTGCAGGGGAATCAGCTTTCTACAGACATATCAAAAAGAAGTTTAAAATGAGAGTGGTGCCAGCCCAGTGCCAGCATGGTCCTGATCTGCCAGAGGAGCTCAGTGCCCTGGGCAGGACCTCCCTGTCCACTGGGCTCAGCCCTATGTCCTTAGGGATACATGGAGCATCCTTGGACCACAGATGGGGGAGAGCAGGTGTCTGCTGCAGGCCAGGGGCAGGGTGAGGGATGCTGGGACTCCATGGGGCTTCTCCTCCTTTCCCAGGCAGGTTTCCTGCAGAGAAACCCCATGGCAGAGTTGACTTGAGGGGGAGACAAGAGCCCACCCTGAGCTCTGTGGTGTTTGCTGCAGGAGCAACCACCCAGTGTCCCTTCAGGCTGAAGGAGTTGGGGTTGTGCAGCTTGGTAAAGAGAAGGACCTCAGAGGAGCTTCTCAGTACCTGAAGGGGGCTACAGAAAGGCTGGGGTAGGATTTTTTAATAGGATATGGGATGGGAGGACTAGAAATAATGGATGTAAATTGAAAGAGGGGAGATTTAGGCTTGAGAGAAGAAGAAGTTCTTTGCTGTGAGGGTGGTGAGACACTCCAAGAGGTTGCCCAGAGAGGCTGTGGATGCCCCTCAATCCCTGGAGGTGTTTAAGGCCAGGCTGGATGAGGCATTGAGCAACCTGGTGTGGTGGGAGGTGTCTCTGCCTATGGCAGGGGGTTGGAACTGGATGATCTTGAAGGTCCTTTCCAACCCAAACCATTCTATGATTCTATGACCCATGTTCTTCACCCTGCTGTGCCCCACACCTTCCCTTGCTCACCTGGCTGTTACTTGCCAAGATGAAGTGCCTGGAGGTTTGCAGCCAGGTTGTCCTCTGCTGGGCTCTCTTCCTCCTCCTCCTCATAGCCCACGTAGCCACCCTCCTCCTTGCAGTACCTGATGAACCTGTGGGCACAGAGCCAGGGGACAGCAGGCAGGAGGTGGCAGTGGCATGACCAGGTGGCCAGGAAAGGCTTATCTGTTGGTGGGTGATGCTGACCTCCGCCAGTACTGGTCCTTGTTGAGGATGTCTGGGTTTCCTACCAGGATGAGCAGAGCCTTGGCCCTGGTGAGGGCCACGTTCAGCCTCTGGTGAGAGAACCAAGAGGTGGCACCAAGAAAAGCCCATGGTGGCACCTCTCCCTCCTTCCCCAGCTCCCACATGGGTAGAACAGGCAGCTCCATGGAGCACGTGGAGCAGCTCTGCCTGTGCCAGGGAGACAAAGCCACTGGTGGGAACCCCAGTGTGGTACCTTGGGGTTCTTGAGGAAGCCCAGCTTGAAGGTTTGGTCAAGATCAAAGTAATCCATGCAGCTACGCACGGTGGAGATGAGGATAATGCGCCGCTCCTGGCCCTGGAACTGCTCCACAGAGCCCACCTTGGGACAAGGACAGGGACAGTGAGGGGCTGAAGACACCACCACACCACCAGGCTGGAGTGGGTTCCTCTCCCCACCATGCCCAGGACCTTACCTTCAGCAGCTTGATGTCTGGCAGAGCCCGCAGGACAGGGTCAATGTAGGTGATGGCTTTTCGGATCTTCTCCACCTGGGGAGGGAGGTGCAGCCTCCAGAGAGATGTCCTTGCCTGCCAGCCCTGGGGCTGCCCACCCATCCCAGCATCCCCTTGGCCAACTGGGGAGATCTCTACCCATCCTCTTGGCCACTGGGGAGGTCTCTACCCATCCCACCCATCCCAGTGTCCCCTTGGCCACTGGGGAGATTTCTACCCATCTCCTTGGCCACTGGGGAGATTTCTACCCATCTCCTTGGCCACTGGACAGATCTCTACCCATCCTCTGCCCATCCATCCCATTGTCCCCTTGGCCACTGGGGAGGTCTCTAGCCATCCCCTGCCCACCCATCCCAGTGTCCCCTTGGCCACTGGGGAGATTTCTCCCCATCTCCTTGGCCACTGGGGAGATTTCTCCCCATCTCCTTGGCCACTGGGGAGATTTCTCCCCATCTCCTTGGCCACTGGGGAGATTTCTCCCCATCTCCTTGGCCACTGGGGAGATTTCTCCCCATCTCCTTGGCCACTGGGGAGATTTCTCCCCATCTCCTTGGCCACTGGGGAGATTTCTCCCCATCTCCTTGGCCACTGGGGAGATTTCTCCCCATCTCCTTGGCCACTGGGGAGATTTCTCCCCATCTCCTTGGCCACTGGGGAGATTTCTCCCCATCTCCTTGGCCACTGGGGAGATTTCTCCCCATCTCCTTGGCCACTGGGGAGATTTCTCCCCATCTCCTTGGCCACTGGGGAGATTTCTACCCATCTCCTTGGCCACTGGACAGATCTCTACCCATCCTCTGCCCATCCATCCCATTGTCCCCTTGGCCACTGGGGAGGTCTCTGTCCACCCATCCCCTGCCCACCCATCTCATTGTCCCCCTGGCCACTGGGGAGGTCTCTGTCCACCCATCCCCTGCCCACCCATCTCATTGTCCCCCTGGCCAGTGGTGAGATCTCTGCTCACCCATCCCCTGCCCACCCATCCCAGTGTCCCCTTGGCCACTGGGGATGTCTCTACCCATCCCCTGCCCCCAGATCTTCTCACCTGCTTTCTGTAGGGGGAGATGATGCCGATCTCCTTGGGGGAGACAGTGGGGCAGCCCCCCTTGCCCCTGCTCTGCAGCAGCCTCCTGAGGTAAATGACCAGCACCTCGATCTCAGACGTGTTGAAGAATGAAGGGCTCTTCCCCTCCCGTCGATCTTCCCCACAAACCCCGTGGAAGATGATGGGGAAGCCCTGGAGGTGGAGAGAACTTTGGGTTCTGCTCAATCTGCAGCTTGGGGTTCCCACCTCAGCCCCTTCCCTATTGCCCCCCCCATCCCCCTCACTTTTTTGGGCAGCTCATTCCAGGTACAGTAGAGATCACGGACATCTCTCTCCATGCTCTGACAGGGCTTCAGCTCACTGTCATAGAAGAGGTCATTTGGGATCTTGAGGATGGCTTCGTGGGACCTGTCAGAGGAAGGACAGTGCCCTAGTTGGCCCCAGTACCCCCCAGGCATCATATGTGGGATGGGATGCCCTCCCATCCCTCATGCCAGCTGGTCATCATGAGACTGTGGGGAGCTGTGGTGCCCTCACAGCTTCTCCACCCAGCAGTGCTCAGCCTAGTAAGCCTTGTCCCCAAGCTGTCCCCAGCCCCACCTGTAGTTCCAGAGCAGTTTGGTGACAAACTGGGGGTTATATCCTTCGCTTGACTTCTTGTACAGCTTGTTGTGCAGCATCAGCCTCTCCAGCAGTGAGGTGCCTGCACACAGAGAGACCCACCAAGGATGTTAAGACCCTGGGGCACCCACCCTGCATCCAGAGAGACCCACCATGGCTCCCTCCAAGGCTGCTCAACCCCTGGGGCACCAGCAATGATCCCACCCTACTCCCAGACAGACCCCCATGACACTATCCAAGGCAGCTCAGCCCCTGGCACACCAGACATGATCCCATCCTACACCCAGAGAGATCACCCAAGGATGTTAAGCCCCTGGGGCACCAGCAATGGTCCCACCCTGCACCCAGAGAGACCCCCATGACACCATCCAAGGCTGCTCAACCCTTTGGGACACCAGCAATGATCCCACCCTGCTCCCAGAGAGATCCCCCCCATGGCTCCCTACACCCAGAGAGACTCCCCCCATGGCTCCCTCCAAGGCTGCTCATCCTTTGGGGTACCAGCAATGCTCCCAGCCTACCCAAGCCATGCTTGATAGCCAGTGGTGACTGCAGGACAGGTCCCAGCTGCTGAGGGTCTCCTGCCAGCACCAGCTGCCCCCCGTTGGGGTTGGTCTTGGGGTCCATGGCAGTCAGGAGCCCTGGGGAGAGGGAGAGCTCATCAGGGGACAAGGGGAGGGACCAGGCAGAGATGCTGGTCACCGAGAAAGCAGGAGGGCAGGGCTCACCTGCAATGGCCACCACACTCTCTGCCTCTACTGCCTGCCCACACTCATCAATGAAGACGTGGGAGAAATACCCTGGGGGGAAGTTGGCTGACACCAACCTGGGGGGAAGAAGCAGAGTGGAGTTGCCTTGGCATCCCTCCCCAGCCTGGCTGTCCTTCCTCTCCTTGCCCTTACTCCCCTACAGCCCACCCTCCTCCT
>VZTY01007508.1:0-24247 GCA_013400935.1 Turnix velox
TGAAAGATTATTTTGATGTTACACCTCAGTCCCATCTCTGATATTAATTAGACAGTTGGAGCTGCAAGCCAAAAGATGCTTTAAAAAAGATGTTATTGGCCCAAACCAAGGTTCCTCATGTCCTCCAAATAGTTTCATAACAAACTCTCCTCTGCTGCAGCATATTTAATGAGAATGCAGATGATCAATTGCAGCCCTCCTTGCACGGTTAACTCAATCAACAAACTACTAATGACTCCAGCATGTTACAGCTTTTTTGGCTAATGAGAACCGCATTGACCAGATTTTTCCCATGCTCTGAGGATCAAACGCTGACATGGAACGAGTTCTGGTACAACTGTAATATTAGCCTGCAAGCAAAATGCTGACTAGCAAGAGCAGGACACAGCCCCAGTGCCATTAGGGAGCAAAAGATCTCTCAAATTTGTGGGCTGGTCCTGTCCAAACCTTTCCATAGCATGTGTTTGCCTGCTGAAAGCAAAAGCCCTGGGACACAGAGAGCTGCAGCACAAGCTCCAGAGCTTCCACCTTGGCTCTCAGCATTTCCAGACAGAAAACCCTTTTGTTCCCTGCACGCCGGCTGCTCTGTCCCACCGCTCCTCCTCCTCCTCGCCTTCTGCTGCCATTGTGCTGCAGGATAATTTGTAGCAGGTGAGAAGTAAATACTCTCTGCTTCCTCTTTTCACTTCTGTGCTGCCTGCTCCTGCAATTTACCCTCACACCTCCATTTCTCCTTCCAGCAGAAGTCAGTGCATCATTTTCTGGGTGGAAATCCAACAGCTGACCATCCTTTAAGTGAAGAGCAATATTTAATCCAGAGCTAGAAGACTGTGATGGGAAATGGTTTGTTGGGTGTTATCTTGCCTTTTACCAACCACTGTTAAATAAAGACTTCCTCCCATGGAAAGCAACAGAAAGAATTCCAATGACTTCAGTCATCTTTGTTTCCTTACAAAATAACATTCAGTTTTCGGTGCAGGCCGATTTCTCAAATCAACAGTTTCTAAAACAGACTTTCCACTCTCTGCCCTGGAGAAAATGTTGCAGTTTGAGCAATCTTTCTCCTTCCTTTTTCCCTACACTATCGTTTTGCTAGGTGACAAGTCACTTCCTTTCACCAGTGCTTCCCTTCCTTCTACCAAAGATTGAAAACACAGAATGCATTGTCCCCTAGGAAGTAAAACTGCTGCAGAAAAAAACAAAACCCCAACAGGTTTTATTTTGCTTTTGTTCAGCTTCATACCACACCACCTGAGAGCATGCAGTCCTCCTGCCCTGGCTGCAGCCAAGCCAAAGCAAACAGTAAAATCACACAGGGAAAAAAGAGGGGAGAGAGAGAGAGAGAGAGAAGGAACAACTTGGACTTGCCAATCAATTGGAAAGTGTCCATTATCCAAAGCTTCTTTTCAGACTAAGTTAATTTTCTTACATCAATTAGAGCAAAAACCACAGAGAGTGTACATGGTTCATCAGTAAGGATTGTTTTCCTTCCTCTTCAAGTTCTCCTACGCAATTCTCTCCACTTTAAAAGGCTTAAATATTAAATATCATTCAGCCAAGGCATAGTGGGGGGCCACGGTTGACTTCATTCCTCCCTTAACGATGTCCTCAGGGCAGTCACCAGGAATTCAGACACTTAACTTCCCTGGGCTGAGAACCCTTCACCTTAGGCATGCTCTGCTCTTATCTACAGTGGGATATGTTCCCATTCATTTCATGGGTCATTCTGACCACAGCACTCCTTGCTTCACTGCCCTCATGCATTATTCTTCAGGTTCAAACTTCCCAGCCTCACCTGCAAGTCCACACACACCCTTATTCAGGTAGCTTCCTATTTCCTCTTAGCTTCAATCCTTCCCTCTCCTCCTACCTTGCTGTACCATTGTACTTGGATATTAAGAAATATCTAAGTCACTCTAGGCTTGATTCTCCTGGGCACTAAGAAGCCAGTTCTTCAAATATATGACTGGCAACTCCTGGGAGTAGCTGTAGCCTAAAGTAAATTAAAGTTACAGCAAAAAGAACTTTGCCACTGCTCTTGTTTTATTTTGTAAATGCAACAGGGCATTGGCACAGCCAGTTTTGATACCACAGAACTCCTTCCTCAGATTGCTTTTAAGTTCATTAAGTTCCAGCTTCAGGAAGAAAACGGTAGCATTTGATTTATTAGCAGAGGGGAAGAAGGATGAAGTAAGCAATAAATCTAGCAACAATGGTATTAACCCAGCTCACTGCAAGCCAGTCAAGGAGCTGATGTCCAGGGCAAATTCTCCCTCCCCTTGTTATGTGCCTCAGTTTCTCAGCATAGAATACAAAGCACTGTGAAGCTGAATTCCCTAACACTTGAAAAAGATTTAAAAAACCCATAAAATCACATGCAAGCAGGTCCTTGGAAACAATGTTATCAAGCAATGCACTTCTATATAAAGCATGTCTCTAGGATATGTGCAAAAGAAGCAGTGAGAAAGCATCAGGATAGTCCTACAGCTGTGACACTGCCTCAGCCCTCAAGGTATTTTGTTCTGTTACTGATTCTGCCACAAATTCCTGCTTGAGCCTGGGCAAATAATCAAATCTTTCCCCATCTGGACAGCAGAAGAACAATCCATCCTTCCTTGTTTTCTTTCTTTCTCTCAGGACTACTGGCATTACAAGCTGTTAGAGGCAAAAAGTGACTCTTTCTGCTCTCTAAACTCATCTGAAAGAGCCCCAAATTTAGCTGCTGCTCTACCAATACAAATATTGGGTCAGCAATAGAAGTAATATTGCACAGACACAGACTTAGTGGCAAAAAAGTAAGAGAACTGCTGAACTAGAATGGATTATTTGTAACTTCAGCAGCAAATATGAGAAAATTAATGGATTTTCTGCCTGTTTTTTCATCCTTTTTTGCTGTCAGAGAGAGAAGGGGAATGACTAGAAGGTTCTCTGGACAAATCAATGAAACTAACACCCAACAAATGACCTTTCCTCAGTGTCTTATAAGTACCTGTCAACTTCAGGAGTGCCACCACAATTGAATGGTGAGATTTAAAGCCAGACTATTCATTAGAAAGCAAACTATTATTCTAGAGACTTAAATGAATTGGCCAGTGGCCAGCCTTCCCTACTGTTTAGGTACCACTGGCAAAATGGAAAGTGGCTGCTATTTGGTTTGCACAAAAGCACAGTGGAGAAAAGAGTTCTTTAAAGAGGAACAAGAACCAGGCTGTTCAACTGCTGATGGCCTGACATCTTCACAAGATGGCATGAAGAGTAAGCAGATATACAGCATGATCAGGGAACCATGAAAACAAGCGAAAGTCTGTAAACACCACAAATAGCCTCTATTTTATGGCTTCACGAACTTCTCAAGAGTCAGCCTCTGAGAAGAGGAGCACAGCTGTGCTGGTTCTTCATCACTCTCAAGCTATGCAATGTCATTAGTATTCTCAACTGTGGAAAATAGTGCTATTGTTATTATTACATTAATAAAATACTCATAAAACCTGCAACCTGCCTTCATTTGCTCAGTGTTATCTCAGCATAGGTGTTTTTCAGTTCAGTTGGCTGGGGAATAGGCACTTATGTCAATAAGGTCCCTGAGAGATACCATCTTCCCCTTTATTTTCCAAGACTTTTTACTCTACTCTTGCCTCTCTTATTTACCCATGGGTCCGTTTGAAAACTTGCTGTTCACCAGCACTCAGAGGAAGCTTGTGGTTACTTGTGGTTTTCAAAAAGGAAGGGTGCATTTCAGATGACACAAAGAAAAACAGCCTGACCATGTGTAAAAATAAGATTATACCTCACAGGCCAGGGTTCCAAGTGGTCCAGCTTTGCCACAGATAAGGCAGCTGGAGGAGGCTTAAGGATGCAAATTGAGCACTTTCTCTTCAAAAACACCCCAGCTGCTGAAGGTGCAAAAGGCAGAGTTTTAGGATAAGCTTTATGGTGAAATTTGTTTCCATCAGCCTCTGCTTATGATGATTTAGCTGAGTGGATCCAGAATCTGTTCCAGTGAAACAGGTCAAAGTGGATATGGAATAAGATATTTCCATTCTTCAAAGGCAGAAAAACAATTTTTCATCTTTTCTGACTGGATACAGTCAAAGAAGATTACAGCTTTCAGCAGCCTAGTGTTAGACCTATAATTCTGCAAAAATATAACTAACCCTTCATGTATTGACTGTCAAGAATTTCCCCCCACATGCTTTTTGTTCTCATCAGTCAGCTTTATGTGGAAAATCTGCCACATTATAGATCTGCATGTGAAGTCTCCTTGGCCTATTTCATGATCAGACAGAATGGATTAAACTAAATAGAAGATAAAGATAGTTGAAAACTGTGGCTGGTCATTTTAACTGCCCAAGAGGGTGAGCCTTCAAAACAAACAGGGTAAGGATAAAGAAAAGAAACTTTTCCTTGTGTTCAAACAGCTGAGAGAGCTCTTGAGTGGTCTGTCTGTCAAAAGATGCCAACCAGCAGCAACTCCCAGCGATTGCAACACACATTCACCACTTCCAAAAGTGAATCCATATTGTAGGAACACAAATGGGGAGGTAGCAAATCAATCTGCCAGATCTGTCCTCCAACAGGAGATGGCATCACTTGGTGAGATACCACAACATGCTGCACAGCAGTACCACATTACTGAGCTGCCACCTTCACACATGGACTTTGAAGATGAGGGAAACATTTGTGCAGAAGCCCAACCTGGTGTGAACGTGTTGACAAAGCTCAGAGGAAACAATTATCCCACATACAGGCTTTTCTTTTGCCCCTGCTACAACAAAGAGGGAGGAAAAAGATGAAGATTCTGAAAGCTGCTTCCTAATACTGTTGCTCTATGTAATTGCAAAGAGAGAAGCATCACTGCAAACACAGAAAGGTAAATTAACTCCCTCATGTCTGTGACAGAGGTAAGAAGTTCAACAGTAGCCTAACACAGGACACCAAAGGCTTTAAGGAGCCCCTATAGAGCTGGGAGGGCATATAAACCCCACTTTTGCAGAGCCTTTCCCTAAGCATGTGCCTCTCACCACTGCCAGTGACAAGGTGGCAAGACCCTGGTGTAACATCCCTTACACTGATAGTCCTACTGAAAGCAAAGCATCTGAGCTGCACCAGGTCCCACATCAGTCCAGGCATCCCTGCATCCTCCATCTCCAGGGAAAAATGCCCAACTCTCCCCAAAAGGCCTCTGTTCACATGCAGAGAATCCTTAGCTTGGCCAGCTCAGCAGAACTCAAGAGCACATGGTAGACACAGGCATTGCCTCGTGATTTTTGGTGGCATGATGTTGATGACATCTTGTATGATGGAGAAGGTTAATGCAGCTCAACAGAAAACAGGTCCTACGAAACTCCTTACTTGCCACTTTAAGTTTTACTTTCTCTGTTTACTTTTTAATTTAATGTATTCTTTTGATCTCTCTTTCCCTCCTTTTGCTTGTCTCCCTGAGTTTGCTGACACAGGAGAAGCATGACAAGCTCAGACAAGCTAACCTACTTTTTTTTTCTTTTCCTCTTGTACATGTTAACGCTCCCACTCCCCTACCTAGCATATGAAAGCATATTGCAACTATCATTATAATGATACTTCCAATCCCCCTGTGAAGCAATCCCCAAAACTGACAGGTGAAGAAACTGAGACACATGGAGCTCTTCAATTACTTGCCCCTCAAGCTCACAGAGGAAGCCAACAACACAAGTGGAAATGAAACCCAACAGATTGCTGCTATTCTTGGTCCCAATCTATATAAAATTATTATACCCCCACCCATCACAGGTCTGTCAAACATCTCCATTTCTAAATACAGGAGTAATAGCAAAACTTCAGGTATCCATTACAAAGACTTAGACACTTCTGTGATTTAATAGCAGCCAAGGGAACATCCAACTCCATCCAATCCAAGCTTTCACAGGCAAGCACACCTTTCAAATTAGTATTACATTATTTGAATTCAAATATTGATACCTTGGGGGTTAATATTCACAAAGATGTTCTCCTGCAACAAATCACAGAGGTTTTATTTTATGAAAGCTGAAATTAGCACATTATCTTGCAGCTCAGTTTTAAAGGCCAAAAAGAAAAAAAATCAAACCACTATAAGAAGTAAATGATAAAATCAAAAGTGGACTTTGGACAAAGCATTTAACATTTCTGTGCCAGACGGTCTGTCTACACCAGACCACTCAAAAAATTAAATCATGTTAATTTTTTGAGGTAAGTTAGTTGAGCACCATTTAAATCCCTCTATGGTCTTTTTACTTCACAATCAAAGTGGCTTTAATTGGGTTTCCCTAAATTGACTTTGGAAGTGAATCAAGTTTAAACAAAAAGAAATCACTTTCACCACAAATAAGAGTGACCACAAAGGGGTTCAGTAACACATTTTATAGGTGTATCATTAGTTTAAAACCAATGAACTTGTGAGTATTCCAGTGTAGACAAGCCCAGAGTACTTTTACATTTAAACCTGTTATAATACTCCCTTTGTCTTGTCAGTTTGAACAGCAAGCTCTGCAGAGAAATCATTGAATGGTTTGGGTTGGAAGGGACCTCAAAGATCATCTAGTTCCAACCCACCTGCCACGGGCAGGGACACCTCCCACTGGACCAGGTTGCTCAATGCCTCATCCAGCCTGGCCTTAAATATCTGTATGTACAAGAGATGCTCCACTTGGGGTTCAGATGTGTACAGCCCCTTGGTGCAANAAATCCCCCTGCCATACCAAAGAAAAAAGGTCCCTACATCAGGCTGCTCAGTGCCTTGGCCAGCCTGGTCTTGAACACCTCCAGAGAGGGGGCATCCACAACCTCTCTGGGCAACCTGTTCCAGTGCTTCACCACCCTCACTGTAAAGAATTTCTTTCTTATGTCAAGTCTAAATCTACCCCCTTCCAATTTACATCCATTGTTTCTAGTCCTCCCATCCCATAGCATATTAAAAAGTCCTTCCCCTGCCTTTCTGTAGGACCCCCTCAGGTACTGAGAAGTTATTACAAGGTCCCCCCTGAGCCTTCTCTTCTCCAGGCTGAACAACCCCAACTCCTTCAGCCTGTCTTCATAGGGCAGTTGCTCCAGCCCTTTGACCATCTTCATGGCCCTCCTCTGGGGCCCTCCTCTCCATTCTTCCATCTGCACTACTGGCATCCAAAAGTTTCATCCAGTGCCTCTCCCAGCAGAGCACCAGGGTGAGTCTGTACGTGTGTCTACTGCAGTTCTAATGTTTAATTATCTCAAACACAGTGATACCCACACCACTCTAGAAAGAAATCAATTCTCCCTTCACTCTGAGCTATAAATACATGTATTCCATAATCAGCCTAACAGAACAGACATATGGGATTGTACATCTGGGAAACATATGAGAGGCCTCCTCATCTATAAAATTGTTTCGCAAAGCATCTTTCTCAGACTCAGCTTTGGGTATTTTTCCTTCATTTACATGCTGGCAAATTTGACTGATGTTTCTGGTTTATAAGATATTAAATAATAACCACCCAGCTGCATTACTGGAATGCTTTTCACTCCTCAAATCTCCCACTACACCTTATACATCTTATCTGCAGTGTTTCTTTGACACACTAATACTCTGTTTCTGCCATTAGACCTGGGACTCATTTCTTCCATCACTGACATGAGGCTGCCTCCGGGGTTAGACTGGGCACACAAATACCTTTCCAAGACAGACAGTAAAGAATGAAAAATCACAAGACCTCTAGAACAGCAACCAGACACGAAGCAAGCATTAAGTGGATTCAGACATGTTTTCAGTGCTGGTGGCTCTGAAGGGTTTCTAAAAAATCAAAGAAGGAGAATTTCTACAGCAATGCAGCTCCTCGGGAAGGCACTGCCACCACCAGTGGCTCAGAGAAGGCAGCAAGCTCAGCTCAATTTTACAGATAATAGATTTCCAGTTATGACACTGACTAGAATTCAATATCCATCACTCTCTCCAGGGTAGTGAATAATCTTCAACATTTACTAACCCAACCTTTCAATTAAAAATGCAATCCTCGTGGGAAAAAAATGGGGAAATAACATTTTGGGCAACCCTTCTCCAGCAATCTGCTACCAAAAAACAACCCCATGAGATGGGTACTAGCTGAAATTAGTCTCTGAATATTTACTAGCAAGAGATGAATCATGATCCAAGGTGCTACTCAAGCACTTGGTATTTCTCCCTCTCTCTTTGAGGTTTTCCTTGAGGGCCTGTGTCGGAACTTCCTTTCTTTTCCTCTATCCCTCTGTTTTAGGAGAGTGGCAATTCCATGAAAAGACCGGATCTTGGTTTACTTTACTGTTATTAGGGGCAAAGTAAAAAGAGTGAGACCTATAAACACAAAGATGCCAAGATACAAGGAGACCCCATGCTTGAATGCCCAGCCTACTGGCTGCTTTGTTCCATGAGTAACAACCAATATGTTGGTTGAGGTCATAGGAATAGATACCTTTGCCACAAGGTGTGAAAACATATACTTTACACCAACAGACTCCTCTGTCACAACATCCTTTTTCCCCTTGCACAAACCTTCCCTGTATTCACATTTCTCCTCTGAATTGATACCTCCTGTTCCACTTTTCCTCTCTACAGTAGGTGCTACATGTGATTCACTGTAGAAACTAGGGGAGGGAAAACAAATAGATGGCCCACTTGGAACTCAAATCACATGGCAAATAACAATATAATTCAGGTCAAACGGGTAGAAGTTTCACCAAATTCAGCTATCCTGGGTTAATTTAGTACTTTGTGCAGCAGCAGCTCCCAGGAAACCACCTGTAAATCTCATACACTTCAACTCCAGATGACTCTCCATTCCTCAGAAGCTTGACCTTCCAGCTGGCCTCACTGCCCTCACCCATAGCAGCAATCCAGGGCCAGGGACTCCTGGAGTCTAAGCACTAGATTTATAGGGAAGGCAGTAACTTTGCTTTATGTGAAGCTAGAATTTTGATACAGCTCCTCAAATCAGCCTCTCCTCTGCAAGAGAACTCCATGAACTCAAACCTGAACACCAAACCTTGGCTGAACTGCAGAGTCCACCCAAGTCACTTCAGCAAACTGTAGAATCACAGAATGGTTTGAGTTGAAATAAATTTGAAAGATTGCAGAGTTTCACCACACACCCCCCCCTCCCACCACACTATGGTCCAAAATGAGTTTTTCAGCATAAAAACAAAGCCTTTGTCCATCCACATTCCACAACTGAAATTTTACTAGATTAAAACAGTGCTCAGATCCACTTTGAGGCCATCAAGGTGAGATTTTTGCATTCAGGCTCATAAACCAGGACATCATTGTGAAAGGTTTAGAGGTCTAGCAAAATGTTAATATATGTGCCAGTATGTGTGACCAAAGGGATTACCCCAGAATGGCTCACCTGATTAGTTATACAAATGCCTTTTTTTCTACCCCCCCTCCTCCTTTTAATCCAGGACCGTGCAGAATTCCAAATGGGAGAATGGAGCAGGGGATGTAGTGGAATGTCTGAAGGCTACAGACTCAGGATTTAGATTCCATGTTGAATTCATTGTTCTCCCTCCTACCCCCACTGCCCTCTAAAAAATGCTGCAGCCATGACAGAAATAAATTAGCCTGAGGTACAGGTCACACCTTCAAGGGCAGCAGAGAAGATGGGAGTCTCTAACAGCTGAAGCAGAAAGAATGACGCATTGATAGCTTTACATATACCCAAACAAAGGCACTTTGGAGAAACCCTGCTCCTTGCTGCCATGTGAACACAAAGCTCATTTTTTTTTCAACCACCTGAACCCCAACAGCAACACAGAGGCAATTGAGAAAGGCACCCATTTCTCAGGAGAATTTACATATTGATGCAGAAAATCCTGCTTCTTTGCATCTCTGCCCAGGAAAGGGATCCAGATGCTGAATTCTGCCCCAGGTTGCAACTCTCACTAACTTTTACAGAGATTAGAATCTACACTGAACTTCAGCTTAAACTTTACAGCACTCTCCAGCCTCTCAAGTGGCAGAAACTAAAGCCCCAAACAAAAGAAAAAAAAACCCTGAACTTCAGTGAATACAGAAAGGAGAGACACGATGTGATGCATTCATGACTTTCACTTGTGATTTTAAAGCAATGGATAGTAAATTCAGCATCACTTACATCCACTGAGAACCTTAAATTTGGGCTTCAGCATGTATGAATCATGGTTCTTCTGAAATAAGGTGATGTGAGATTTATAAGGATATGGGGTACATGAAGATTCATGCACAAGTCGAGTGGTTTTTACTAATGCCCCTATGGTGAGTTGAGTATTAGCTCTCAGAGTGAGGCACATAACCTGTTGAGACACTTCATAGATCCCACGGGGTTCCTACCTGCATTTTCAGGTTCCTAAAAGCCTTAAAGCCTGATTTAAGCTCCCACAATGCCCCTAAAAATAGGACTTAAGACTCCTCAGTCCCGCAGGAGTTTTTGAAATTGCTTCCCGGGAGGTTTCTCAATAGACAAGAGCTAAAAGCTTTTCTCCTCTTCTGTCCCTCCTAAATTTCTCCAGAGACAACTTTGGCCCAAATACAGCAGGATCTACATCCACATGAACCCTGATTTCATGCAAAGCCAGCAAGAGAATGTCAAATATATAACCTTGCCCTATCCTCCTTGTTTGCTTGCCTTTTTTAAAACCCACACAACATTAACATTTATTCTTCTTTGATCATTAGACTCACACTTGATGAGCTATGATTAACTACAGTGCAGTTTTGAACTCTATTTTTACTTACATTTGTGGAGTCTGTGAATATTATCATAATCAGAATTGCTTTCATTTCCACTGCTACCTGTAAAAAATAAATGGAGGAATTCACCATTAATACCAGTGCTCACTAAAGGAGTGTCTCTTGCTTACATTGGCTGCCCCATATCTCAAATAAAATGTGGCAATACCTGCAGCATCTCTCTGCCTTCCAGGAAAAAAATCACAGTAAAATCAACACCTTGAGGCATCTCAGAAGTCATCCCTGTTTGGCTGCTTCTGCTCTCAAAGGGGCAAAGCTGCCTTTGCATCTTTGGCTGGCTCCTTGAATCCATCAGAGTACAAAGAAAAAGATCCCTTTGGGCAACTGAGATGAGGCCACACTACTTCAGCTCTTCAGGGCCCTGCAACAATCCTGGCCACTGATGGAAGCATCAACATGTGGCTATAGATGGTTTAGGAACTGACCTCAGTGAAGGTCGACTGGGGGGACAGGTTCAGACACTGTTTCCTCCAGAGCAAGGTGCTGAAAAAACTCCACTGATGAAAAGGTGTTTGTTGTAGACACACAGCCTCCACCAGAAAGGATGGGCAAGGGAATCAGTTTTACTCAGAACTTATAAAATAAGATATTCTTAACCATACTGTGAGCTCCCAGCTCCTATGTGGCTCATTCCCTGCAGCTTCTTTCACATGCTGCACTCTTGGGGGCAGAGTCAGTGGGGAAAAAAAGGCCCATTGAAGATCTTCCCAAAAAAATGGCCAAGATCAGCTGCCTCAAAACAAACAGAGCAGCCTACAATGATTTGCCTGGCTGCTCCTTGGTTCTCCTCAAGGACAAAAGAACAGCATGATAATCCACATTATTGCCTGCAACACTCTCAAATCCTGCCTGAGGTACCATTATCAGCTTTTGCCTTGCACTTTTATACCAGACATGAAAAAATACAGTTGCTCATTCTGACAAGGAGCACAAACTCTGTGCTTCCTCAAAAGAGGTGCAATGTCATTGACTGCAGCTTTCTCCAAAATAAATCATCTCCTATTTATTTTATACTTCACTGCACTTAGCTTTACAGAAAGTCCTGCCCAGTTCTGGAGAATACTGCAATAATCACAAGGGATACATTATCTGAGCAGATCACATTTAGCATCCGAAGGTCAAGAATGACCCATTAGAGATACACCCATTTGGGATCTGTTTCTCTACAGCACTGCCAGATAGCAGCTGGCTTGCTTTCCTGAGTGACTTAGCCAGGGTGTTTCAGACAAGTCCTGACATCCTGATACTCAAAATGCTCTGGGCAGTCACCATCTTCAATAAAGCCCTTGGAAGGATGTACCTATGTAAGCACTGAAACAAGGAAACTGCCACAATTAACTCCTCCAGCTACCCAAGAGCACGTGCTATCTTATAATCCATTCCTCCATCTTTCTCTACCCCAATTTCACCTCTGCCTGTTGATTATGGATGTTTCCAGAAGCTATGTCTCCATTTTAAACAGCAACATGACACAACAAATGCAGAGAGATGCACTGTTAAATTTTTTCCCCATTTAAACTGTTCAAAAAGCCAGGATTCAGCACACAAATGAAAGGCAGACAAAAAAACCTGTTACTGCTACACACATTTGCAGTGGCTTGATCCATTCTGAAGGTAAATGAAACCTTAGAAAGGCCTGGGCCTTTCCAGGAACTATGGAATTCCCCTGCCTTGTTTTAAAAATTATGATGGATTTGCATTCAACCAATGAACTATTATAGACTTGCTTTGGGAATAGATGAAGGACAGAACCAAAAATGGGCAAGAGGCTAAATGGTTTATTGGCCAAAATCTAGGTGATTCTCATTTAATTTGATTCTTATACAGCACAGGTAGGGCTGCTAAGATCTGGGCTCTGTTGCCTAAGAGTTGTTCTCCACTTAAAACTTCTGCTAGCCTATAAAATGCAAAATCTCAGCTCCTGGGATGGGAAACTAAATAATCCAAAAACATTTTTCCTGCCCCTAGTTACATTTTGCACATGAAGTGGATTCATACAAAGCTTCTGGATTTGGATACCTGCAAATGAACAGCAGGATGTTGTTTATGCCTGGATAAGGACAATATTTTTTGGCTTTCTACTCTCACTAAAAGCATCTTGGCCAAATATTTGAGCCTGGGGTCCAAATGCTAGTGTTCAAAATCCAAATCAGGCCGTGCAGTTTTGCAGTCTGGGCTCATCACCTTTCTTGCAAATACAAGGTATTTTTCTTCTATAAACACACAAAATACCTTACAAAAGGCCCTCCCAGTCACTCTTCCTATTTCCCAGCTAAGGAAATGGAGGCATCACATGCAAAGAGGGGAGAGACCAGACTCTGTCTGTATCAAATCCGTGTCCATCTGCAGCACAACCCTCACTGCCTCCATAATCCCCTGCAGATTGCTACATCCAAGAGGAAGAAAAAGGCAAAGAAATTTTCCCAGAGTCCTTTCATGCAAAATTTCCTTGGATCTCAAGGGATGAACATAAAGAAAGATGAGAAAGCTTCAGCTTTGGTCATCTGCAGATTCCTTCTGCTTGGCATAGCTGTTCCCCATCCCTCCACGCACTGAGGGCAGGTAATCCCAGTGGGAATAACTGAGAGCCCCAGTACAGCCCAGTCACTTCTGCTGTGCTCTAGCCTTTTACAAAGAAAAGACATCTAGTTTTCAGCTGAGAATGATGAGCACCCCCAAAACCTGTTGCAGTTTGCAATGATTAGGCAATTCTAATCCTGCAACTATAGCAGCATGCACCAGGACTAACCTGCTTCCCTTTGTATCCTTTGCAAGGGAAATCAACCTGCAGTTTAAAATAACCAAACCATAAACACACAGCCTTTAAATACAAAGATTTTATGTTTGCCTATGCAGTTATTTCTTCAATGATCTCAACTTTATAAAACTCCCAAAAAGTTCAAATACTGAAGGCTGCATGTGCTCCTCACACAAAATTAAATGCTAACTTCTGAGAAGCAAAATCAGAGGACAAAATTTAACACCAGCAGCTGCCCAATGTTTCTGATCTACTTCTAACAATCATTAACTACAGCCAGTTTCTAATATATTTAAGTCTGTTTCACTTCTTATTCAGTGGTCACTTGGTTTCTTGACCATTTGGCCTACGTTCAGCAAAAATTCCATTAGGCAGCACAAAGTCTCAAAGAATTATTCTCCTTGTCATTTCCAAAGTGCAGAATATTTTAAAGCCTCAAGAGGCAGGAGTTCTAAACATGCCTTGAAACCCAAAAAAAGTAGAGAGCATTTTAAAATTTAAAAGTGCAGTAGTCTATCACATTAAAACATGTTGTTACCCAGTAAAATTGCTTTCTCTCCCCCCCCTTCTCCTAACAGTTTTGCAATTCATTTTCCAGAAAGAATTGTGAATATATTAAAAGGGAAAACATCTATGCTCAGGCTGGAAGTGATCACATGAACAAGCCTTAAGATTTTCTTGATAACACAGAGTTTATTATTCAAGAACAAGTCCCATTTTCAGCTCTAAGGGAGAGAGGGTGGGGAGGGAAGGGGGAGCAGTCTTTTAAAGCACACACACACACACACACACTAGGAGCCGAGGAGTGCAGTTATGGGAACCACTAAAAAAGAAGAAAGAAAACATAAAAAAACCAACCCTCTCTTTTCTAAGTTTTCAAAAGCTAAGCTCACCTCCCACAAAACCTTGCAAGCTTTCCACTTGAAACCAGTTTACCTTATCAGAGAGGCTGAACTGAGAAAGCTGCTCAACTTTGAGAAAAAGTTCAGCCCTGCTAAAGATGGGAAGGAATAGCAGAAAACAGAAAACAAAAGGCACGAATTAAAAAAGTCATGAGCTGCCCTAAGAGTTAAGTTTCTCTGCACCCCCCTTACTGACCTAAGAAGTCTTCATTTCACAGGTAGCAAAGTTTGTCTTCCTTCTCCCCTGCAAGATTCACGCCTGCACAGAGGCAGAGCACATGACTGCCAGGGCGCTCATCATCAAAAGAATATTGTTTCCAATCTCACGCTGATTGAGGAGGGAAAGAAAAATGCAGTCCAGCCAGGTAGTGTTTCTTCCTGAAAAGTAAATCCGGCATTCTGGAATGAGTTCAAACATAGGGCTTGACAGGCAAAGGAGAAAAAGCTTTTTTTCACTGAGCATGCTTAGTCCTGCACTGCCTGCACACTTAATGAACATTACTTCCTTCCCAGTGGTTACTCCTAGCAGAAATCCACACCCCCTACTCTTTCAGAAGTCAGGAATGCAGCTGAAACCAAAGTCCAGAAAACATGCCCAACACCCAGACAAGGCCCCACAGATCAATAAACTCAGGTTGTGACCCGCAGGTCAGTTTGTCAAACAGGACATCAGGGTGAGTTTTTTCTCCACTTGGTATAGTTTGCTTTATGCCTCAGCTAATGCTGCTCTCTCCCCAGAGAAAATAAAACTGCACCGGCTTTTAAAGAATGATTAAATGCTTCAATAACAGATGGGAATTCTCTTTCAAATCTTGTCTTTCCAAACCTGCTTTAAACTGAGGAAAGAATGCTGCATAAAGAAGGTTGGTTTTTTTTTTCAGACAGAATTAGATTCCTGAAAAAGACTTTAAATTTCTCATAGGTAAGGAGAACCCAGTGAGCAAAAAATAAAGGGGGGGTGGAGAGGGCTTTTATTTAGTTAGGGCCTAATCCTGTTCCGTTTACAATCACACAGAGTTTTCTCATTACCTTCAGTGGAAATAGTGCTGGGGTTTTAGATTACAAATGCTTTCAGGCAAGAGCTGAGCCTACTCCAGTGACCTGCACAGGACAGACTGGTTTTGGCACTGCAGTTTGCTCCAGCATTGGAGTCTGAGCATTCAGACTCCCTGCAGCAGAAAGCCCCCACCTCACAAAATTCACAAGAGCTGCTGAAGAAAGACAATTCCTACACAACTGCATGTGTTATTTTTAAAGCTTTTCATTGCACTTCAAGCTTTTAAGTTGCTTTACAGCTTTTCCTCAGCTCTCACATCTCAATTCTCCTCCACAACTGGACTAGAAGTTTAGACTTTCTGTAACAAAGTGGATGCTGGCCCAAACTGCAGTGTCACAGCCTTCATAAAAACATAAAGTGCCCTAAGAATTAAAAAGGAATAATACAAGCCATAATATTTTCAGAGCAAGGAGCATTAACCAGAATTGTAACTGGATGTGTCATCATCACTCTAAGACCTGTGAGATAATGAATATCTCCCTGCATTTGAAAATAGATTAGAACTGGATCATGACCTCAGTGTTTGACTAACTCCAGACTTCACAAGGCTGTGACTCCTGATGTGAGCAGGACAGATCATGAGAAAGATTAAATCCCTGGATTTGAAATGGCCCAGACCTTTAGAATATACACTTCATTTAGCCTGCAAATTTTAATAAAGCACATTAGGACTATATTCACATGTTTCAGAACTACTGTGGGTCTCTTGCTCCTAAGTGCAACCAACTGGGCTTTCCATATAGTTTAATTGCCCAAATGTCCCTGCTCTTCCTGGTTTTATTCAAGATCATAAAAGGAAATAGCACCAAAAACTGCTTGAAAAAAACATGCTGTATTTCCAGTACAGTGAACTCTAAGAAGTTTTGGAAATCCCCAGAGAAAGTTTGCTGCAGATTTGGAAAAGCAGCCACATTGGGCTAATTAAATGCGAATGCACAAACCGAAAGACTTCTCCCTTTGGAACATTTCCACCTCATATCCCAAAGCTTTGCTTTAGTCAGGAAAGTCCCTAACAGAGGAATTTACCAACAGGCAGTTAAACTGGAATTTTATCTCCGGACAATTTCAGGACCATCTCTCACACATTTGTCTCGAGTAGGACAAGAATTAAACCTTTTAGACATTCATTGAGGCCCAACACATAAAATCATAGAACAGTCAGGGTTGGAAAGGACCTTAAAAATCATCTAGTTCCAAACCCCCATGGGCAGGGACACCTTCCACTAGATCAGGCTGCTCAGTGCCTCATCCAGCCTGGCCTTATACACCTCCAGGGAGGGGGCATCCACAACCATTCTGGGCAACCTGTTCCAGTCTTTCACCACCCTCATCATAAAGAATTTTGTTCTTATCTCCAGCCTGAAGCTCTCCTCTTCAAATTTACATCTGTTATTCCTAGTCCTTCCATCACATATCCTATTGAAAAGTCCTACCCCAGCCTTTCTGTAGCCCCCTTCAGGTACTGAGAAGCTACTCTGAGGTCTCCCCTGAGCCTTCTCTTCTCCAGGCTGAACAACCCCAACTCCTTCAGTCTATCCTCACAAGGGAGGTGCTCCAGCCCTTTGATCATCTTCATGGCCCTCCTCTCTCAGCTCCTCACTCCTATTTCTCATCACAGCTGGAGTGCAAACTTTGATGTGCCACCCAGGAGCTTGAATTGCCACCAGAAGCAGAGATAAACCAATGGCCACAGCACTGAAAAACCTCAGGAGGATGTGTAGATGTTTCATCATGACATGAGTGAGTCAAGGATGGCATCTTGCTAGAGACATGTGAAACCCCTAACATGAAGAACTGTCTCAGCCTTCCCTAACATCCAGATATTCAAGCTGTAGCCACACAGAGTCACCACAGATCTCCTCCTCCAGTGGCAGAGCTGCTGAGCACCTTGAGGCTGCTCCATGCTCAGGATCCATTTTCCCTGGGAGTAGCAGGACGCTGAAGCCCTGGAAGCTGAAGGCACATTGCAAAGATGCCGTCTGTGAGCCAGGACAGAGGGAGCAGACTGCTGATTCCCTTCATGCCTAATTACCCATAAGCTGTTGGCATGATGATTTATTTAGCACAGCACTGGCCCAGCTTTCAGACGGGTCTTGTGTCCAAATGGAAAGCACACTACCTCCAGTTCTTCTCTTGAAAGAAGAAAAAAATCATGCAGGGCATTCAAGTCCACAAAAATGATCTCTTCTGTGAATTTTCAGGCAACTCTATGGACCATTGTATGCCAAAGCCACAATGCCTGACAAACTCAGCTATATATAATCTGTTCTGACACAGGAATATTAGTTTCCTTGAGAGAAACTGGGATCAGTCCTACCTGTATTTCAGCTGGGACTGCAGGATGACATACAGTAATAGTCCAAACTCAACTTGCTTGGGAATGAGGTGCTTAAATACCCTTTAGGCTCTGTAATTACAGCCTTTAAAGAGCAAAGAGTTGTGTAAGATTGCAAAGGAGCAGAAAAGAGAGACACATCCTATGCCTAGAAGCTATTAGGTGACTCTCAGGTGGATTGTTAGCAGCAGATAGAGGAGATGAGTCTCCTCGAGGCACCCACGAGTCAGGATCTGGACTGGGGGAAGCCTAAGTGAAAAGCCTAAAGGGAACATTACATGCTTTGAAGAGAGAAACTACTTGGGTTTTGAGATGCTGCCTACATAGTCTGTTTAATCAAAAAGCTCTGCCCTAAGGCACAGACCTTGGCTTGGCAACAGGCCTTCCCAGGGTGAAGAGCAAAGCCCACCAACACACATTCACCAAGATCCAGCAGGGCACTATGTTACTTCAGATGCTGTCACTTTTAATGGGAGCCAAATGGCTGCCCCTCCCAGAGCTAACAACTCCAGCTGGGGCAGCTTTGCTTCTCTTTTCCCCCTAGGATGCATAAAATGCATTTTTGCTCCCCTCTCTGACACCAGAAAAGCCTGGATCCCTTCCCACTCTACTGTGAGAGCTTGAAACTTGGCCATGCTATTTACAGCATCTTCTTTGCCCGGAGGGATTGGAGACACATCATGATTTTTTACACCATATGCAAGCAGCGGGCACTGCTGCATGTGCCAGCTCTGCTACATGGTGAGCTCAGCCCTACCTGCCGATGCTTCCTTGTGGCAACTCAAAGCATTACAGAGGGAAAGAAGAGGATTTCCCCAAGGATGCTGCCTGGTGGCTCTCATCTCCATTGTTCTTGGTTTTTGGATGCATCCATCCTTCAATTCCCAGCGGGAAAGGACAAATTAAAGCAAGACTGTAAAGGGTGGGGCCCCATTGCTGTTCCTCTTAACTGTAATATTAGCTTTTGGCTACAGAGAAACTTTTCAAAAGGACCTAAGTGACTCATAAGCCTCAAGTCTATTGGTTTTCAGGAGTTGGGCTCCCAGGTTCCTGCTGGAACTGCAGAAAAGCCTGTTCTGCCTCTGCCTGGAGAAACATCCAGTCTTTTCCTCTTCCCATTCTGAGAGGGGCATCTAGGGGTGGTCTAACTGAAGCTCCTATGAAAGCCAGACAAGGTCAAGGTTTTGAATTTCTGGTCTCACTGATCACACAACCTTAGCAAAGATGCAAGATTTCTTTGAAAATCAGCTTTCCTCTCATGGGCTCTTCCAACATATATTAAATACCCTAACCACGTGGCTAATCAGAATTAGAACTTCAGTCTACCAGTTCCCACATGCAAATCTCCAGACTTAGCATTTCCCAGGTGCATTCCAGGAGCCAGCAGCAAAGGCAAGTCCATAAACATCTCAGGAAAAAAAAAAAGTGACAACTCTCTCTATGCACAACAGAGCAAAGACATCAAAAAAACCCAAGGCAATAATATCCATCTCCCTTGGCTAAAAGCCACTACAGTCTCCCTTAAATTTCACCTCCAAGTGCTTTTCACAGGATACACATCATCCCCACGAAACAAATGGATCCATTTCTTTTTTTCCACTTAAAAGTCACTTGTGAGTTCAACTCTGGCACTCCAACAAGAAAGTCTTCACTTGCCAGCATGCACAGTGCTCAGGAGGGTATGAGGGGAGTGGAAAATCATTTGTAAAATACATTTTGCAGCACTGAGAAAACTGTTGAGCTTCACCTCTGGATTTTATGTTGTGTTTCTGTATGAAATGTTGTGTTTAACTCACAGCACTCTGTGCAAAACAGGGGGGAAAGGCAAGAGTTTAATTTTCTTGCTTCATTTTTGAGGTTTACACTAAAAGAACCATATTGATGGGATTGTTTATGGGATTTTGATGAAGTTTTCACCTATGTAGGATTATAGCATGTTGCTTCTGGGGATGTCGTTGCTTTGCTGAGGTTCCCCCCAAGCACTTTTCACAATGTGAAAATAAAGCCACTTCTCCCAAGGAGCATCTGTGATTTAGGGGATCTCAAAGTCTTGCAGCAGCCATATAGTATCTCCAGGAGCAAGGTGGTTCCAGGAGGAGTATGTCAGTGTGGCCACCTCAACTTGGTATAACAGTATTTTATTTGACAAGACTGAGAAAGAGAAAGCAGGATTCCTTACCATCTCACCTGAAAGAGCTCATGCTAAATGTCATTAAAACTGGGGTTTTGAAAACTTGCATTTTGGATATATTGACACTCTACTAACCCAAATGGTTTTATTCAGAAATTCCTTGACAGCTTTAGCTTGCAAGAATTGATTTTTAACTTACACCTGAAAATATCTGCTGGGGGGTTTTTTTTCCCCCTGTCAAACACACATTCCTTCCCCTTTCAGGCCACTGCCTGATAGCTGATTTATTCCAAGAGCTCTCCTTTCTTCTTAATATCTCCCTTATCCTTTCTTTGGCTGTTGGTAACTTGTCTTAGCTTATCCTGTTTAAGTAGTTTGCAGGGTCAAAGTGAGTGTCATGGTATGTTTGTCTTATATCCCATGAATTTAAAAGCACCCTGTCCTGCAAATGCTGTTGTCTATTTATGTGGCTTTCATCACTGCTTTAACCATGCACTACACCACTGCACCATAATAGTTTTTCTTTTGATCAGCTCCTTTAGTGATTTAGTAGTTTTTAACTTGTCTGGCTGAATTCATGGATCTCCACATCACTGCAGACCTTGAAGTAACTACCTCAGTGACTGTGAAGGAAGAGAAAGCCTTCCAGAGGTGAATGCAATAAATACAGGCACATCTCAGTAAAGCTTTCACACCAGCAGGATTTTACCTTGTGTTTGCTTGGAAACAACTTTAAAAACTTCCTTCTGTCATAAATACATAATTGTGAAAAAGTCAGCAGGAGTAAAAACTCTTGGTATTGAGTGCTACACCTAGTGGTGTTTGCAGGATTTGTAGCTTTTTTTGACATTTAAACAAATAATTACATTAAAACGTTTGGAGAAACAAGTCAATACTAGGAGCAAGAGAGGCAGAAACACTGCAGCAAGCTTCAGATGCTTATGCAGGGGGCTCCTATTCTACCAGCATGCAAGAAATTTATGCAATTAAATAACAATCATTACTGAAACTCGCCAATGAATGTGACCTTAAATGTCAGAAGAAACAGCCCAACTGCTTGAGATGCAATTTTACTGTAACAAAGTAAAAGCAATAGATGGTGCTCTGCTATTTCCGTTCCATGGAACAAGGAGATGCTACAGTGTACTTTCTGGTTTACAAGCCTACTTTCAAATCAAAATGCTTACCTCAGAAGTAGCAACCACATGAAAGAAAGAATAACATCCAAAGTACACAGAGTTATCCACCTGCGTGGTTCAAAACAGATTTCTATTGTGAACTTAAGCAGAAATTCACAACTGTCAACATAGAGCAGGAAAGCTTCCTCTTTCCCTTCTCCACAGAAAGCAGAGAGAACTTGGCAAGACAGACCCAGTACTGTTATATGGTTAGCACTGATCTCTTGCCAGTTGGAAGGAGACACAGGTTTCAGGGGTCAAAACTCTTAAGCAACACTCCAGTTTCCAGCTCGTGTCTCCCAAGATGTGCAAATGCCATCCAACTCCCTGTGTACATCATTTCCTTTTCATGTTTCTCTATTTTCAAATTACTAAGTAATACAGATGCTTTTAACAGTCATTTCCACACGCTTGATGCACTCCACATTTTCTAAAAAGATTTCCTAATAACCCAAGCTTATCTAAATCACATATTGTTGCTTTTGTTAGCAGGCAGAAGTTAAGAAATTGATTAAAGAGGAAACAACTGGTTGGTGTCTGATATGAAACAAGCTTCCAAGTCCCAAAATACCAACCTAGTTCCTTTCCATATCAGAGAAGAAGAGAGCAACAGGTTTTTCTGTGGTCTCCAGAGAGGCCATGGCTTGGGTAAGGAGGGAAAATAATTTCTGATCAGCTTGTTAAGACACCAAGCTCCTTTTATTTATGTTCTACAGCAAGAGAACAGCTCTGTGTTAATGCATCACTAACACATAAGCATTTCTATATTAAGGAGTGAAGAGTTTAGCAGGTCAATTTGTTGCTTACAACCATTTCTGACATCCATTCTATGCTAGTGTTATTCTTACTGCACAGCCTCCGTTATCCCACTCTGAGAGACACTTGGCAAATGCAAAATTAAAAGCAAATTGGAAGGTTTTAGAGAATACCAAGTCCTATTCTCATGGCCTCATGTACCCACTTTATTTAATGTCACCTCTTGGCTGAGTTCAGGTGTTCAAAGGAACCTGTGTCAATAGAAGACACAAGCTTTGGTGAATAGATGTGACCTCACTTCCAGGAATATGAAAGAAACAAGCAATCTTTTATGATACCACAACCAGAGACATTTAGACAGCTGACACTTTAAGATCCTGAGGAACATACAATCATCACCACTTCAGGCATTCATCCTTCTCAGGCAATAAACCATGGCTTGCCTCATCCTTTGCCTGCAACAGGTCTGGAGCAAATAAACCCTTCTGGAACATGAGGAACACAACACAAGGACATCTGAGTGGCACCATGTTCTGTCCCAGACTGTTCAAAGCAGTGGAAAATGTGAAATAACCAGCTCCCCTGCACCTAACTTACTGCCACATGAAACCATTCATGTATTTCTGCTCTGCATCCTTTAGCAACCCTATTATCCACATTTTTCCATTGTCTGGGGTTTCAGTCGCCCCATTATTTCAGACAATAGAAAACAGACTGCACTGTGGTACCTTCCTTGACATTTTAACACCCATCCCTTTCGCTTTCTCATGAAAGAAAGGGCAGAACAAAGTTCAAAAAAGAAAATCAAATAAAAAAACATATCTTGGGTTCCGACCCTGAGCTCTGATCTGCTTGGGCAGTCCAACAGCCCAACCAGCTACATGATCCATCAGAGAGAATAACTAAAGAGACTTATATATATATATATTAAGCTTTTATTTATCAGTTAATATCTCCATACACACCTCTCCAAAATTCTGGAAGTCAGCACATTTTTTTCCCCTCAGACCGTTGTAACCCCTTTCCCCCCCCCCCTCAAACTTTATAATAAAGCCCCAAAAGTTCACATAATGTCTCGCCATTGTTTCTTTAAAGAGGAATTCTCCTCCCCGCCTCCTTCTTTCTCTGTATCTCTGAGGCACCACATGGCACAATAAGAGCCCTTTCATGTTCTAGACTCAGAGTCGTTGCTGTGGAAACTCACCCAGCCTCACCGAGTATCCAAATAAATAGTTAAAATTAAAAAAAACACAGAATCAGAAACCCAGCGGGTCTGCCTTCAATCTTATCTTCACCGCGATGGCTTCGAGGGACATTAATAAGCAAAATAATAACCTTTTGCCTAGATTAGTCACCTAAAAGTGGCAATTATTTAAGACAGAAGGACATTTGTGCTGTTCCAGCAAGTACTTGGCTGAGGCGGGAGCACAAAGAGAAGACGCAATGCAGAGCACTAGTAGCCAGTGGCATAAAAATTATGGTGTGGAGTTTTTAACCACTTGCAGACAGATTTCTCTTCTTCTTTACTCGTGTAACATCATGGAGATGGACACTACAAGGCAAGCTTTTGAGGGATTTTATCCAACGAGCAATAAGTGGCACCTTATTAATTGCTACCTTGCAGGAAATGCTGCTACATAGAGAAAGCCGTGCTTTCTGCATGGAAAAAAAAAAAAAAGAGGGATTTTTTCCCCCCCCTCCCTCTACGTGCTCAGACAAGCCACCGCTTGAGGCCCCCAAGTATCTGCTATTATCAGTTAAGTCACGTCTAGTGCCAGGCAAAAGGTCATTTCAGGTCATTCCGGAGATGAAAGGAAGGGGTAATGTATGTGAGAATGCCTGAACTGGCAAGCAAAGAGAAAAAAGGGCGAGGGGGGTGAGAAAGAAAAAAAAAAGGAGGAAGGAAAAGGGATGCGAGAAGAGGAAGAGAAGGATAGAAAGAGGGAGGGAGAAGATGAGAGGGTGATATCAGACTAAAAAGGGATGTTCTTATTGCCGGGAAACAAATAAAAGACCACATCACAGCACCTCTGGTGACACACTCAGTGAACTTGATTCCTCATCAAATAAAAAGGCTGCCACATTTTCCGGGGTCATCTTTTTAATTCATTCCTTCAATGAGGTTTTTCTGGTTGTTGGTTTGTTTTTGTTTTTTTTTCTTAAACCTTAACTGCTGAGAAAGGCAAATGCTTAAGGGAGAAAGGACTATGCATTGTCTGGGGTGTCTATTTCAGCTCCCTTTGTCTGGGAATTATAAGAGAGAGGTAGAGTCTTCCCCTTCTCTTATCCCCTCCTTAGCCTCCCCCCCACCCCTCTTTATGCATCTGAAAAAAATCGATTTTGCATTTAGCAGTGAAAAATAAAATATCATGATGCTAAG
>VZTY01007508.1:24272-42768 GCA_013400935.1 Turnix velox
GTAGTCGGTTAAAATTTGCAGTCAAGCCCATCACTCATTCCTGAATCCATTCCAAGGTTCCCCCCCTCCACCCCGACTCATTCCACCTCCCCCTGCTCTCAACTCAGGCTATACTTGTCTAACAAATCATTTTTGTAGGACAAGCTACGGGCTCATGCAGAGATTGCACACACGTAACCCAGGCACAGCCGACAAACTGTCAGGGGAGGGAGAGCTTTAGTGGAGCTTTTTATTCTTCTTCTTCATTATTTTTCTTTTTTTTTTTTTTTCTTTTTTTGTTCCTTCATTTGTAAAATCATTTCGGTTCTGGGATGCCCTCCTCCTCCCCAGCCACTCCAACCCCACACTGACCACACTGATTTTGCCTCAAGCTTCAGCAGAGAGCAGACCGTGTTGGGAATTACATCACACTAAATTATCCCTTTTATCAGCGTGTGGTGGCATGGTGGGGTCGCTCCAGTGCACAGCAGCCTCACCCAGCCTCATAAAAATATCTTCTTTTGTGCTTTATGCCTGAGAAAGAGGTTTCAAGCTACACATGCAAAAGGTGTTGCTGTTAGCCCCCTCCCATTCCACCACATTTAGTGCTTCCTAAGGCTGTGGAGAAGGGAAAATTACCTGGGGAATGACTAGAGTTTTCTTTGTTAGCAGCAGGATGCTCTGTTTATTGGGTTGGAGAGGGGGAGGATGGTTGTTAAATTACCTACAGGGGTTTTTTTTTGGGGGGGGCAACAGAGAGTCTGGGTGGATGGCAGCCAAATCAGTGGGGGTCACAAAACTGCCCAGTCTCATGCTGGATAAGGCTGTTCCACCCTGTGTTGGCCATCTCACCCCAAGGAGAGCCCCACAGCAAACACTGGCTTCCTCGAGGAAAAACAAGGCTATTTTCAACAGCATAAAGCTATTTAAAACCACAGTGCCAAAATAGCTGTGGATATGCAGAAAAATGCCCAGGTGAAGCCTCTGGAAAGTGCTGATAGTGGTGACGTTCCCACACAACACAGATTGGGGAGGTTTTTCTTGCTGATTGCTCTGGCAGGCATTCCAACCAATTAAAATTCATTTTAAGATTTTGCAGTCAAGAGTTCAAAACCCTCTGAGATTTTGAAGTGTCTCCAAGGCTAGAGCTGTGGAAGACCCAAGGTTTAAGTCCCATACCTAATTAATTGGGATGAATTAGGTTCACTCTCTCCTGCTGATGGTTCTTCATTGACAATAAATTACACTGTGCATTTTTTTCATTCAGTCATGCTAAGTTTCTAGCAGACACACTATTCTTCCTCATTTGTCACTTTTATTATAGCACTATCTTAGGCGCATAGTTGTAGGCACTTAATCAATTCTGCTGAGCTGTTAGGTCTGTTTGCAACTTGCTCTAACTCCTAAGAAGATTCTTATATGGTTCAGAATCTTTGCTAGAAAACCTTGGGACTCTTGGCTGTCTAATCCTGAAAGTTAAGACAATTCCTACTGCCATTTGCACCCTAGGAAGTGCTCATACACAAGGAAAAAATCATTCCCTACTGTGCTTAGGTGTCAACTCCCTAAATATAGAGATAAAGCAAATGATGTCCCTTTGTCACACAAAATTCAGTCCAAATCCAGAGATCTTTCTCACATATTGACATTTCTCCAGCTGTGGCCCTCCAAAGGGTTAAGGCAGTGGCACATTTGTAGATGAAGACTACACTGCAGGTGTGAGAGCACTAATTGGATAACTGAACAATAATGAAAGCAAGAACAGGGGATGGTGGAAAGGGGGTTTTGCACTAGACTGAGCAATTGCAAGTGATGAAGATAAAACCACAATGAAGTTTAGTGGCTTGCCACTGCCCCACACCCAAAGCAACTCCCACTGAGTTCAAGGAGAGTTGTGCTGCCAGTGAGGCTGATTCCACACAGACCTCATTTTGTCTGCCACATCTCTTTGGAAGGACACACAGAACAAATCTCCAGATCCACACCAGGTTCTACTGACCTACAACATTACTTTAGGCTATCTTTATGATTACAGTACAATTTTTAACTCCTCCATTCTGTAGAAGTGGCAAACCTACACAGAGACAGGTGAAATCACAAAGAGACACCAAGTCCTGAAAGGGATATCATTATAGAATCATAGAATAGTTTGGGTTGGAAGGGACCTTAAAGATCATCGAGTTCCAACCCCCCTGCCATAGGCAGGGACACCTCCCACTACATCAGGCTGCTCAGTGCCCTGTCCAGCCTGGTCTTGAACATCTCCAGAGAGGAGGCATCCACAACCTCTTTGGGCAACCTGTTCCAGTGCTTCACCACCCTCACTGTAAAGAATTTCTTTCTTATGTCAAGTCTAAATCTATCCCCCTCTAATTTATATCCATTGTTTCTGGTCCTCCCATCCGATATTATGTTAAAAATTCCTTCCCCTGCCTTTCTGTAGGACCCCCTCAGGTACTGAGAAGTTACTCTGAGGTCCCCTCTGAGCCTTCTCTTCTCCAGGCTGAACAACCCCAACTCCCCCTCAGATGAAGAGGGCAGTGCAGACCTTGCACAGTATTCCTTCATTGCAGGTATCAGGGAGTGAACAACAGAGACTTTTAAAGTGGGAAAAACAAAGAATTTGCAGTGAAATTAAAAATGCAAATTGGTTTCTGGTATCAGTTTCAGATCCCTTTCCCCTGCCCAGCTTCCTGAAAATTAGTGTATAAGCCTCTGCCACCAGATTTCCCAGATAGCTTCCTATAATACCACTGGAGGTATATGCCATCAGCACCTGAGCATTACTTTGTTGTTAGAGACCTGCCATATGTTTCCTATTTTAAAAAAATTACTTTATATCACAGGAAGCCACTTTTTCTAGCTACAATAGTGGAGGTTCTCATGACTGTTTCACCTAGAGAGGGGAAAAATAATAACTAACCACCAAATATAGCATCTTTATAAAAATCACAAGCATAACTGTTATTTCAGTCTTCATATTCAACAAATCTTCAGTTCTGATTCATTTATTCAGCAAAATGCTGCTACTGCAAAAGCAGCCAAGGGAAATTAAAATGTTGAGGGAGATGAGCAACATGTTGAAATAGCATCAGTGTCCTTAGTGTCTGTGACTCCTGCCTGAAACTCAGCTTTACAAAGAGAAATCTGACAGAACTTTTGACTTTCTCCATCAGGAAAGAGAGACCCACTCACCTGACATGGAATTTCATATTGAAGATAGTTTCTGATATTACCAACCTTACCATGGAGTATCTGGCATGGAAGGCAGATGGGAGCTGGCCAGAATGATATCACATTTCTTGTTTGAAAAGGAGACTTTCTTTCAAACAACATTATTTGCTGTGACAGTGGTTTTCCTCCTGAAAAACATCCCAATTTGATAGACCATGCCTGAGATGGGAGGCTGGGGAGCACTATGAGAGAGGGAATGAAGTGTCTCCCATACAAAGAAGGAGAAGCATTGAAATAGCAGCTCGCAAGACACCCTGATGTCTTATTTCTAGAACCTAAATTATCTCTGGGTTTTCAACAACAATATTTAGCATTTGATTTCGAACAGGAACAAAAAAGAAATGTTTCTTCTTCCAAAGCTCTTCTGGAAAAGTTCCACATCGTGGTCCCCCTTTGCCAGCTGGCCAAGCATTTAAAAACATGGCACAAGGCAGCAGTTGCATGTGGGTATTTATTTCCTTTAGATACTGAGGCAGACACTTGATGTGCCTCTTGACAGAAATCTAAAAAACTTGAAGAAAAAGAGACAATGATAAGGAAAGCTTTCCAAAGATGGAGAGTGTGATATTTCAGTATTTTCAAGGTATTCTGATGGTGGCAGGTACAGATGGAAGCATCTCCTCTATGAGATAAAAGGTATCAGTGTCTCAAACTTCTCTTTGTGAGAAACGACTTGATTTCACTTCTCACTCAATTACAGCTGGGATTTTTCAATTGCCAAAGTCAAAAAATTTCCAGTCAGATGCAGCTGAGTGCTAACACTGGTTTGTCATTGAACTCAGGTTGTCACAACATGTATTTGAATTTGTGCCGAGATTCTCATGATATTTTTTTGGAAAATGAAAATATATGACAAACTGTGCCTTGCTCTGAATATAAGCATTTTAGCTTTTATATTTCACTCTACATTTTCTCTTGAGGAGTAAAGTAAAAGCACTGCTTGTAGTGTCAAACTCTGGCACACTCTTGATAAAGCCACACTGTAATTCAAGTCCAAAATTCCCATAAGTCTGGAGATGAGACATCCATTCCCTCAGCTTTTGCTGAGCTTCTCTCAAGGTATTTTTAATATTTCCAGTCCTAGATGGGACCACACAACCCCCAAATGTGTAAAAACCCGCAATCAAATATTTGGGTTTAAAAAAAAAAAAAAATTAAAATATAATTTTTCTGCAAAAGGGATGCTTTTTGGACAAGCATTCTGGTTGGCTGCGGGTGTGTGTGAAGTGGTTCAAGCTGCCATCTGCCACAGAGACAGTAATGGGATGTGATGGGAGCACAGACACAACACGGGGAAGGCAGCTCTCCCTCACTCCCCCTATTGTCTTTCAGCCTCTGGGAGCTCTGCCTGCATCTGGCAGAAAAGTTGATCAACTTGGGGTAGCTAATCAGGCTGCTGCAATTTCCGGCCCTTTCTTTCCCCAGATTCCTCAGATCAAAGTTCAAGTCCCAGAATTATTATTCCCCAAATGCTTAATGAGCTCCAACAGAGGGACACCAAAGGCAAAGCTAAAACATTGACCGTGCACTCCATTGAGTTTGGCCAATGTGGTTAAAAACAAGAGGGTGGGATCCATGGCATGCAAAACCCCCATATACAGATTTCTATTTTAATCCAATTAAGATTCCTGTGTGAGAGGAGGGATGGCAAAGGGCTTCAGTCACTTTGTAAAGAGTCATCTCCTTTCCTCATTGCTTTTCCCCACATTAAAACTTAGCAAAGGTAGAAATTGGCCTCGTCGTCAATCATTTCTAAAGAATTCTCTTTTGGAAGAGCAGCAGAGCCACACAAGCAACAAAAGCTTTCTTGAAGACTAAAGTTCAGGATGTTGAAATGCAAAAGTCAGATTTTGCCAGGAGGCATGATTTCTGAAGCCAGATGATTCCACCTCAGATTAAGTTATTGAAGATCTTTACATGCAGAAACATTTCTTTGTTCTGGCAAACACTCCCCAAGTTCTCTATTCACAAACGTGACCCCTAGGAAAGGCAGCCAAGATTCTTTTACATTAGCAGGTCAGAATTCAGGGCCCAATTATTTTAATAGTTATAAAAAAAAAAAAAAACCCCAACAATGGTTGAGAATAGTATTCAGGGACTTAAGAAGTCACTCTAACATCTGGCATGTTCTTTCAAGAAGACTAAACACATGGAGAGTCTTGCTGCAAAAGTCAATGGAAAGGAATGATAATTGCTCATTAGAATGCCTCCTCCACAGGTTATTTTTAACTTCCCCTACTCCTTCTAATCATGGTGCATGCATCAGATAATACTGAAAAGGGTCAGTGCATAGGTTTCTCCTCTCCAAAACACACTTTCTAATAAAGCCTTTTCACAAAGCTGAAAGATTCACAGGCTGCACCAGCGATACCTGTTTTGTTTCTAAAACTCTAAGAAGGAGCCCAGACAACATATTCCCAAAGCTCTGTGCCTTCAGAGCTTTGCAAAGACATCAACTATAAAATCAAAAGCTTCATTTTAATCTATGAGTAGGACAATTTCCCTTCACCTTCAGCTATAAGAGGGATGTGCATGGGAAGAAACTGAGATGCCCAAATGCAAAGACATTCCTAACTGTGTCCTCTCTGCCTTTCAGCCACTGCAACACAGACACCTCGGCTCAGCCCTGTCTAAATGAGTTCAGATCTTTTAGCTGAACCCATCACCATAGCGTCTGAGCCTTTGTAAGTGACACAAAAACTATTTGCATGGATCACCCCCACTTCCTCTCAACCTAGTTACATAAAACTTTTCCTTTTTTATTTTTGTTTTAATGGGGTTCAGCAGAGCATTAGGAAAAAGGGGAGATGCTTTGTGGTGTAACATCAAAGACCTGCACACAAGGAATCTCCTTCTGAAGCCTCTCACCAGGAAAAGCCAAACGAATGAAAAGCTCACATCAGGCAGTTAGAAGACAGCAAAGGCAACAGACCTAGAGGCACAAGGAAAGCTTAAATCCAAGAGTTTACAGCCAAGACTCGGGAGGCTACATCCTTATTGAAGGCTTTCTAAACCAGCAAAAAAAAAAAACTGTTTGAAGAGGAATTGAAGGACATGCTCATAATGGGCTGCAATTTGTTTGTTTATCTGTCTGTTTCTAATGAAGGAACCACAGAGCCTACTGGAGAATATTTGAGTTTCACTTCTGTCACTGTCCCAGCCATTCTCCAAAAGGCTGCAGCCACATCAAACAGCTGCCAGAGCTCCCAAGGAATGGGGCTGAGAACATGTTTCAGAGCATTGAGCCTTGGGGGAGGAAAAGGAACTGTGGCTGGATGCTCCTGAAATGCAAATCTTCTCTCAGCCACGACCCTGGCAGTGTCCATGCAAGCATCTCTCGTGCCTCCTGCACCAACCTGCCCCTGGACCACCCTGGAAGTAGGAATGACCAGGAGAGGGACTGAGATGAGGCATAGAGGGCTTCTCAGCCTTGATAACTGGAGCAAAGCCACCGACAAGCCAGCCACCTGTGCAGCAGCCTCATACACCAGGGTGTTGGACACCCTCCTCTCCAGCTGGCCCCACTCTGCCAAACCCCTCCACCTCCACCAAACAGCTGTCTTGAGGCTACAAGGGAAAGCTTGAGCCAAAAAACAAGGCAATGATCTGGGAGGTGACAGCCTGCAGCTCCCAGGATCAATTCAGCCCTGAGCCATCTAGCGTCGGTTCCCATCCCCTTGACTTTGCCAAAGCCCCACATCCCAACCACGCTCCTTTTGTGGTTTTCCTTTCACGCTTGGTGCCAAATCCCCATTCCTGCCAGCAACACGTCCCTCACCGACAGCGGCTTTCACTGAACACAGAAGTAAACCCAGGGTGGCAGAGTCTCCAGAAGTGCCCAAGACGAATTAACTCTCCCTTCTAGGTCAAGTTTTCCTCCAAGGCCATGTTGTCTTTTTGCAGCCAAATCCACAGTGCAACACTGACCTCCTGTGGCAGCAGCTCCTCTGTCACGACCCGCAGCTCTTCCCTTCTGCCCCGGACACTGCATTATTAAGATGGTCTCAGCAAAAAAAAAGACTGAAAATTTCCCTCTTTGCTCATCCTTCCCCTTGGGTCATCCCCCATGTGTCTGTCACCAAAGAGAGGAGGAAGACAAGCTGGACTTTACTCAATCCCTAGCACCAGTCCCGAAATAAAACCTACTCTTAGGAGATATACCAAGTCCCTGACTGGCAGAGGCACAGACAGTCTATTCAGGAGGACTATGGCAAGCTTGGCTACACAAGAAGAGTGATGATGGACTCAGCCTCACTCTAGGGTACCCTCTGGGATGCTGAGCAGCACCCAGACTTGTACCCCACAATCACAGGAGCAACACAAATGTTCCCAGGAACACGTTTGACTAACTACACAGTTAGTCAATTTATCACCAAACACATTTTGTTGCTGCTGTTCCTGCTTTGACTCTTTAAAACAGCCTGACTTTAGAAGATTTGTCTACTGAACAGCAGCAATTCACCCTCCAAATACAAACAGCTGCCTCCCACACACAGCAGGAAATCTGCAGGGACCACTGTGTCTCACAGATCAAAATTATACCTGTTGGGTTGCTCTGGGAGACCCCACAATACAACAAGGTCCTGCAGAAACAGCTCAGAAGCTGTGCAGAGGGTGTGCTCTGCTGACAGCATTAACTTGCCACAATGAAAGGACACTTTCTCTGTCGTGCCAGCAGGATGCAAGGGGGGACCAAGAACTGCTGCCCTTGCCAGAAGCTGTTAATCAGTTGGTTTTTGCCTTGGTACAAAGCAGTGGCTCCTGCTGAGCTGAGAATTATAAACCTACATTTCACTCTCACTGCCTCCAGCTTGCCCCTCATTTTGAACACTGGCTTGTAAATGATGCATAACCCTTCTGGGCCTTCTGCCTGGGCACAGAAACTTTCCCATATCGAGGGAATTAAAAACTAGGTTAAACATACTTGTCACTCCACTAAGTTCCTTAAAGCAGATGCAAAAGTCTTCTTTTGGTCACTTCTCATTAAGAGTTTTATGACAAGGTTCTCCACAAAGGCTGTAGGTGTTAGATCACAGCTGAAACACAGCAGAGGGGCTCGTGGTGGCCCATGCAGACAGCTACCTCCATGTGTTTAACAGGCTCATTCTCTAACAGTTTACAGAACTTCCAGAATTTATCAGAGAAAAACCATAAAAGTCACAGAAGAAATTAAAGTGACTGTATAGCCCAGTGCACACATTCATTACCCTTAATGCCTGATCCTTAAGTGAGCATATTGCAGCTCCATCACCCCAAGGAAAGATGGATGGCAACAGTCAGGTTTGGATATGAAGCATCTCAAAGAACAAAAGATCAGGTTACCACATGGGGCATCTTCTCTGCCAGCTCCACAGCATTTAAGGACGAGGTGGAAGCATTCAGAAGATTCTTTCTTAAAGCCCTGTTCTCAACACATGGTATACATGTCACTGATACACAATTAACTGCATGTGTGCAGTGAGGGAGACACTGGCAGAAGAAATGTATGTCTAAAGGAAAAGAAAAGCAAAGAGACACGCCGTGACATGTTATCATTAGGGAGTCATAATTTCCTTCCTGTAGTCATACAACAGCTGTCACTAACATCTTGAACACAGACCATGTATTAGAATACCATAGCAAATGCCTTTTCAGGCAAAAGAAAGAGAGGGCATGTTAACTGGGTGAATAGCAGGAAGAGTATTTTGACAGCTTGAATGCATTAACCTCCCTGTAGAACGCCTACAACCTTTGCTAGAACTTGGTTTGGTGGATACCTTCCACATGCTGGGCGAGGACTGAGGGACTGCAGCAGCTCTACTGCAGGCAGTTCCAGAGGCCTAAGGTGCTCAGAGGCACATTTTGGTCGCCAAAGATGATGCATTTGCCCATAATTGCCTCTGGGGTGCAAATCTCCATCTCCACTTGTCCAGCTTTGCACTTTAAGCTTGGATTCCAAAGAGCCAAAGCACATTTTTGAAATAGTATGGATGTCCTGTCTTGGAGACAGAGGGAATGACAGCAGAGGTTGACCTTCTGCATAAGAATATATCCTCTAGCCTTGTCTTCAAGAGAATTGAAGGCATTTCCTTACCTTGTTTTTAAGGCTGTTAACCAACAGAGAGGTCTCACCAAGGATGCTACAGTCACTATTTCAAAAAAATAAGTGATTCAACTTAAGTAACTAATTTTCTTGTGGTCTCTGCCTTAACCTTGAAACTTCAGAGGAAGTTATGCACCACCATCTACACTAGGAATCTGCCTTCTCTTCAAAATGTTAGCCAGTGCATCTCAAGAACACGTTTTCCTCACATGGATGTGGTCTTTTCAAAGGTTCCCATGACAGGACCGTGTTATGGTAAACATTCAAGAAGCCTGAAGTAGTTTATCCAAGGCACAGTGATTATTAAAGCTTTGAGTGCAGCTTTTCCAGAAGTGGTAGTTCTCATTACAAAGCAGACTGCACAAACTCATCAGTCTTGGGCAAAAGATAATTAATCAGCACCCAGAGCCATTTTTACAAATACAAAGCCTGGTTGAAACACACCAAAATAAGGGAAGGGAGGGGGTGGGGGGAACCATGACAGAGCTGTTGGCACTTGCCAGCTCCTCTTGATTAAACTTATTTTCACCTCCAGGTGCATACACAGGATGAGTTTTGTTAATTAAACCTGCCAGTCAACTCATTATGCATTCAATTAAAAAAGCCTCATGCCTTGATTTTATGCAGCTGGTGGGCTGTGCAGTGACAGGCTGTGTTGTTATAGTGCAGAACTTTTAATGGGGAGGGGAGATGAAACACTCCAAAATACAGCTAAGTGAGATATTTGCTAATTGGACATCCTCTTGGTGTTTTGTCTCTCTCTCTATTTTTTTTTTCCTTCAGCTATAACGGATGGGGCTGTTTATCAGACATACAGTGAAGTGAAAGTGGAGGCAGAAGAGTGAAAAAAAAAAGCATGCTCAATTCAGTTGGAAACCCATCTAGATGCTCAGAATATTCATGATAGACTCGGGCAAGGTTAAGAGATGAGACTGGCACCTAGATGCCATGGTGATGAATGCTATGTGCATAGATTAGACAGAGGCCCTGAAGCTTCTATAAAGTCGTGGGGGTTTAATTTAGATGAAAGATAGCCTTTATTCTTAAGGCATCACACTGGGAGTTGGCAGATCTGGATGCAGGCCTTGGCTCTGCTACAAACTCCTTGGCATGACCTTCATTAAATCCCAGAGGACCTGCTTTAAAGGTATCTACCATTAAATCTGCCAACCCTTGGCCACCTCTGTGTTCCTCAGCTTCTCACCACTAACTGAAGGCTAAAAAGGAAGCTGCACCTGCAACTCTCTGAGCTATTTATATTCAGCTTCCTAAGAAAGGACACTATCTCTTGTTACACACAGCAAGAAAACCTGTTACAATGCATCTCCAACTTCAGACAACAGATAGCATGAAAAATCTCTAACATTTGTGACAAAAGAATTTGTGGTCACGTGCAAAAGTTTGACAGTTAACTCACACTGAAACTTCTAAAGTCTGCTTCGTGCTGGCCATGTTATATGAGAAATAACCTACAGGTCCTTCCATCCAGAGATCTCAAAGTATTTTGCAATCATTGCTCTCAGATCTCTGCAAGGTAGTTAACTAAAACAGTTTGTGCATGGAAATTACATGGCACAGTCACAAACAAGCCCAAAGAGAATCTAAGAGAGTTCCTCTCACCAACAGTAATAATAAAATAAAATAAAAAGGAATCGGACCCATTCCCATGCATTAAAAAAGCTGAGCACTGGAATTAAAATACATTTCCAGGTTCAATAAATAGTACATCCACTAGATGGGGCTATACTCGGATTTTTTAAAAAAAAAAGGAAAAAAAAGGAAAAAAAAACCCAGTCAAGCTCACCAAGTGCTTCCTTCACTACTCTTTACCTGCCTCATCCAAGTAGGGGAAAAACAACACGGGAAAAAGATCTCTGGGTGCTAAGTATCTTTTTTGACTAATCACCACAGACCTCTCCTCCAAGGAAAAAGCCACTCACCCACCCACATGCAAAATCACCAGCCAATTAATGAAATCCTCCTACCTCACGAGGCTTCTTTTCTTCTTTGTGCTTTAATGAGACCACGTTACAAGAAATGAAAAAAAAAGAACTTGCTGAAGCTCCACGAAAAAAAGCCAAAAAAACTCACACAAAACCTCGGTTTAAGTTCCTGAGAATTTCCCCTCTCCAAAGCCAGGAAGATCTGAATCAACAAAACAGTTGCTGTGCCCCTGCAGGTCTTTTTATAGCAGAGCTCTGGTCTCAGCTGGGCATCTGACTGCCCATTTCTTGTTATCCACCTGGGCAAAACCTGCCCCAGAAGTTAAACTTTTTGCTTCTTTCAGCTTGTTTTGTGCCTTCTTCCTCCTCCTGCAGTGACTCATTCTTTCCAAGAGACTTCTTGAAAATGGTACATTTGTACCCAAAATGCTGATTGAGGTTCTCATATACCTCAACTCAGCAGCTCACTGTAATCCTGTAGGTCCCACCTCCAAAATGCAGCATCTGCTGTCAGAAATATGCTAATATTTTAATAAAAGTAAGTTTAAGGCTGAGAATAAGTAATCTTCACTCCAGAGTCAGTGAGAATGACTACTAGCAGGCTGACTGCTAACTCCCAGACTGAATCAGAGCACATATGAATGAAGCCAGTTAATTTAGTTTGCTTTGTCTGTGGCTCAGACTGGCTTGGGTTTCTTATTTCGATGCTGAAAGCTCTCTTCTACCTCCAAGGATGGCAATTTATCACTAACAAGCCACCACTCTTTCTCCATCATTACCAAAGCACCTTGCAGCACTCTCAGAGGCAGCATGTGGCTCACCATCTCATTCTAGCTAAATATCCTAATATCCCATTAAAGGTCTCACATCATGTCTGAAAACCTCATCTTCAATCACACACTTGGCCTGCAGATACTGCACCTCGATTCATTTTTTTTTCCCCCTCCTTGTTTTGTAATAAATAATTGCCAGGCTTTCAAGGAGGAGGGTAAATGGAAACAAGTCATTTGAAGCCTGCATTAAAATCAAGTGCTATCATCTCTCTTTATCTGACCTGCTGGAAACTTCTCCTTTCGGCCCTGTTCCAAATCAATAGCTGAGAGCAGCTAAATAGCCTCAAGCAAACCTACTTTGTATGGGAACAACAGGAATAAAGTCCATACTTAAATGCCCTGGGGAACTTTTGGCAACAGGTAACTGCATCTTACCAGCAAGATGGACAAACTTCAGCAGAGAAGCTCACAGAAATTTGACAACATGACTGGAAAATGTTTCTGTACAATATTCAGTGTTAGAAGTCCCTTTCAGTGCAGCTAGTAAGGGAAGTTGGTCCCCATTCATATATCTGCCTGCCTTATGGTGTCAAATCCAGAGCTGAGGGAGACAGGCATCTGTCTATATGTACTATAAGGATGCCTGATCTTGTGGGGCCCCATCTGCTATAAAATGATGCATTTGGATTTGTTGGGGATTTTTATTTGCCAAAAAAGTACCCAAACATTGTGCAGAGTGCAGTGAAATCTGCATATAGGCAATGGTACCTCCCCCTCTGAAATACCCGTGTGGGAGTACAGAGAGTTTGAGAACTTAACCTGTGACAAGTAGCCAGGAACAGCAAAAGCAGGGGAAATACCACTATTAGATGAATTTTAATTAAGCAGGATCAGCCTCTTTATACATTCTGGTGAGAAATAATTTACTGGTGTCTCTGTAGTTTGAGGGGTTCCACTTCTCTTTAAAGCAAAAAGTTGCTGGGACACAACTGTGTGAAAGGAGAGGCAGGATCTTGGTCTCTTGGGAGAAATCAGCATTCCCTTAAATGGATTTTTCTTTCATAAAACAAAGTAAAAATGTCACTGTCCCAGGGCAACTCCTCTTCTGGTGACCTCAGCCATATGGTACACAAGCTGGCCAGAATTAGCTAATGCTATATTCAGCACACAAATCCCTCTCCTCAGGAAAAAAAAAACCTTTAAAGTGGCATGGGCAATAATTCAATTATTCCAGCAACTCTTAGGTAAGTAGAAAATCGAGGAAGGGCAGCAAAAGCTGCTCCAGTTCACTGAGGTCTGTGGAGGACATCCTTGAGGAGTGCTTGCCTTGCAAGCAGGAGGGAGGAAATACAGTTATTATCTGCAAACACAAGAGGGAAGTGCAGCACCAAAATCCAGCCTGCTGCAGGGAAAGAGCAACGGATTTCAGCTGAGAGAGGTTTGTGCTCACACAATGGCATAAAAGAGGGGTTGTTTCATGGTAGAGCCTTTTCCCCCTTCCCCTCGAGGTGATGCCAGGACCCTTGAAGAATCTCATTTGCTTTACATGGCTTCAAGGAGGCCATTTTAGTGAACACCATAGAATGGTTTGGGTTGGAAGGGATCTTCAAGATCATCCAGTTCCAACCTTCTTGCCATGGGCAGTGACACCTCCCACTACATCAGGTTGCTCAGTGCCTCATCCAGCCTGACCTTAAACACCTCCAGGGAGGAGGCATCCATAACCTCACTGGGCAACCTCTTCCAATGTCTCACCAACCTCACAGGGAAGAACTTCTTTCTTATCTCCAGCCTAAATCTCCCCTCTTCCAATTTGCACCCATTACTCCTAGTCCTGTCATCCTGTACCCTATTAAAAGGTCCTACCCCAGCCTTTCCATAGTCCCCTTCAGGTATTGAGAAGCTACCATAAGGTCCCCCCTGAGCCTTCTCTTCTCTTGTCAATACTCATAACCTTCATCAGCTACTCTTTGACAGAATGCCCCAAATAAGACCACATTAGGAGACCCCAGAATCCAGCCATTTAGGACTTTGTTTTCAGTATTTCAGCAGTTGAAATCCTGGGAAATCCTACCAGATTTAAAAGAGATGATGAGATTTCAGACTGTACTTTGAACATAACCACAGCAATTCTCCATCCTAATGATGGAGAAGATTTGTTTTAGAATTTTTAGTTGTAAAGAGGAATTGTGCAGGTTCCCTTTGCACTTCAGAGAACACTAAGGACAGCTGTGCTCCAGGAACTCCCAACAGTTCTCCAAAGACCCTTTCTCAGAAGATTCAAGTCCCTCTTGGAACAATGTGGTCTTGAAAGGCTCTTCCAACCCAAATCATTCTATGATTGGGGAAATGGGCCATTTGCAGAGTGAAACAGGAATCCAGTTCAGAAGGAGGAAACTCAAAGTATTCATCCAGACTTTGTGTTCTTTAAAATGAGATGTATACAGTGTGGAAACGTTCCCTGGAGTCAAGCAGAATGAGAAACAGATGGGAAATTATTTGCAAACAGGAACTCTTTTCTTTCCTTGTTTGCTTGCCTTGTTTTGTTTACCCCTCAGAATCCTAACAAGAAACACAAGCAGGATAATTTGACTGCAAGCTACTCCACACTAGCAGAGCTGGATAAACAAAACTACAAAGCACTGACAAAGCAACACATTTATTTTTACCTGATGTGTTGAGTAAAGCATCAAGTCCTACCTTGGGCCTCAGTCCAGCAGATGCTGATGCATGGACTTAATTTCATTGCTGGCTACGTTGAGCAGTGAAGTTAAACACATGTGTACACTTTTAGGACTGTGGCCTTAACCAGTAAATCTTAATTCTGCTTTTTGTAGCTGACAAGAGCAAGGTTTATGCTAAGCATTATTAGTAGAGATTAAAGTTTGGACTGAATGTATTTAATCTGCTGCATCATCATCATTCAGTCATATAAAGACAGTAGCAGCTGAAATCAAAGCACCACAGAAATTTATGCTCCAAATATGAATGCAACATTTTAGGAAAAGATTGCAAAGAGTTACACGTGGAGCCACATAGGGTGGAATTTAATTTACAGAGAACAGCCTCTATCTTTTAGCCATTCACATAATGAAGATTTAAATATGAAATAAATTGCAAACACTTGCAGCTGAAGCAGGATGTTGGATGATGTTCATTCATATTGAAATTACATCCTTAACTTCCTCTCAGGCTACATAAATGTGTCCATTATGGACATACACGTGTACATGTAAAACAATCCTCTTCTGTAATAAAAATGTGTATTATTAAAGTGCTCTTTTTCCAGATAAAATTCTTATTGTAATCATTAAACATTGGTTTCTCATGCTCCTAAGCTTGTTTGATGACTATATTAGAGACATTTCTTCAAATTTTCTCTCTACCATTCCTGCTTTATTGCTTCCTTATTATTTCTACTTCAATAAACTTTGTGAAAGTTGATTAATCATATTCACTTTTGCTTGTAAGCACTTTCACACCCTTCTCAATTCAAAGGCTATTGCTGTATCCAAAGAGATGGAGGTTAAAAAGCAAAAATAACCAGAGAAAAATGAGAAAAGGAACCAGAGCAATCCTTGGTGTCACTCAACTGCTTTCAGTTTGTTAATGCCTGTCTTTGAGACTAAAACAAAACACTAATCTTCACATCTTTTCAAACAATTCCATAAAAGAATTAGGAAGATTTCAAGTGACCATAAACAACCCCTTCCCTTCCTTTTCAAGGCCAGATCAAACACATGCACAAACACTTGAAGAAATCTGACAAGGGCTTCCATTACCCACACAAGAATGTAGCTAAACAATCACAACAAATAATAATAAATTACAAGAGAGGCAAAAGTCAAAAAGAAAGGCCTTTGCAGAAATTCTGCAGACTTTGGACAACCTCCTGCAGATCAGCATATTTGAGTGTGTGGGAGTTGGGGAAATCCCAGCAGCTTTCTATTGTACAGCGTTATTTCTTGGCTCCTTCCCAAACAAATAAATAATCATCCCAATGAACTACACTCATACAAGTGTAGCTGAAACAGACAAGAAATCCACGAGATAAGACAGCCAACGCTCAAGATGTTTCTTGCAAAAGGGTTAGGAGTTGGGAGCCTGTTAATCTTCCCTTTTGCTCAACTGTTCTTGCACTAACAAAGAGCAGGATATGGCAGGAACTGGCTAACCAGGCTTCTCAAGCCCAGCTTAAAAGTGGTTTTCATACCAATAGACAAATAATTCACCAGTAGCTTTACCTCCCTCTGACAACCCCACCTGTACTACTGCTAAATAAAGCTGTTGCATCCATTCCAGCAGCCAAATGTTGCTCTCGTGTACCATAAGCATCCTCACACCAAAAGGCCACCAAACTGAGAAGTGGCACATAAATAATTTCCCAGGCACATCTAATGAGAAAGCCAGGAGTCTTTCCTACCTAAACATAGCACAGAGGGTTTTATTTAAATGCAGTTATTACATTAGTCTTATTTTCACTTAGAACTGGGAAGGAGAGTTAGGTAAGCTGCACTAGATATGTCATCTCCTGCCCTCTACTCTCATGATGAGGTATCTGAAGGATGCTTTGCCTCTTGGCTCATGCCTGCTCAACACATGAAGGGATTATGATGGAATCAAAGTGGATTTTGTCTGCAATGAGGAAAACGCACTCCAAATTTGAAGGAAATCCAAGTTGGGAAAGCTCATTCTCCAGTGCCTGTGGACAGTGAGATCCTCCAGTCCCATCTGCTCTCTAATGAAGCCAACAGCACTGTGACCAAATCCAAATCCATCCCCACCCCTCCACTGCTGCAGCCCCAGTGTGGACTTATGGCCTCAGGGCAATAAAAACTGGAGATGGATAAAAATTCCCCCTCCTTGGGGAATGCTCTGCAGCCCTAATGAATCCTCCCAGAGCCCAAAACTCCTGGCAGGGGTCTGAGGTGAGGTGGATATGGTGAAGGGTGAGAAAGTCCTTTCACAGCCTTGTGGACAAAATGCAGAATCCCATTCTCCTATAAACCAGCTGCTCTTTCTATTTTTAAACACTCTGGAGGGACTCAAATATTGCAGTGATGAGAGAAGAGGAGGCTCATGTAAGTACCTAGGCAGATGGAAGCTCAGAGAAGGAAGGAAAGGACAGAGACACAAATAAATGCTCATTCCAGCTCAATTATCAAAGGCCAAACAGGTAAAATATCAGGACAAAGGTGGTTTAGGCTTTAAGATTAAGCTGCTTTCAGGAATGCTGTTCTTCCACTTCCACCAAGGCTCAGCAGTTGCTAAAAACGTGCTTGGATGGGTGTTATAACACAATGCCCCAGCAGTCACAAAACACTGCCCACAGAGCAATTACCCACCTCAGAAATGGGCCAAAGTTTGCTGAAGATTCTTTGGTCTCAGCTTTAGTAAAAACTCCAGCTAATAATTTTTTTTACTCAATTTTCATGCTGTTTTGAATGGAGTGTAAGGCAGCTGTTCATTTTTCTCAGTGATAAATCACCATTTGACATTGGGAAACTCAGGAGACAAGGAAGAAAAAAAAAAAAGAGGAAAAGTGCAAAGTGTGGACAAAATTTTCAAAATAATTATTCAGTGAATTCAGATGTTCAGCTTGAAGGGCACATTAACACCACCTCAACATGCAGAAGAGAGAGATGGAGTTGCCAAAGCAAGATGAAGGAGAAAAGCTTCCCCCAGCTGCCAATGAGCCTGGAGAAGTACTTGCATATGAAAAATGGCAAAAGCATGCAAGATTGGCCTCAAAGTCCAGGAAACAGATCTTGCTGTGTCCCTCACTGCTCAGCTTTTACTTTATGGCAGACTTCTCTTTTGCTTCCTTGGGGTTGGGAGGCAGCAGGGACAATCTTTCCTTGCTGCTCCTACAAAAGAGATGCTGGCCAAGAAGCTCCACATCCTGTCCCTGTCTCTGTCACTCTCTCCCCCTCTCCCCCTCCAGGGAAACAATGCAATTCAACTGGTAGTAACCCAAAAACAAGTCTTGAACAAGGACTTTTTCAAAGCATCTGACTCCTTTTATAAGGAAGGGAAGTTAGAAAAGCAAAACCCCTGCTCCATTTCCTGCTGTTGTGCTGTTTATTTCAGAATATTTCCATTGTTGGAGAGCAAACCCTTTGCACACCAATGTGAGCCTGAAAAGATGGCTAAATTTGGCTCAAATTCCTTAGGAGCATGACCTCTTCCTATTGATGAATATAGCAACAGTCCCATTCCCTGGCTAGCATGGCACTTTTAAACATTCTGTGTTGCAGAAGGAAGTGATAAAAATAATCCCCTAAGAACGTATTTTCCTGTAGGTAAAAGGGATAATATTTGAGTTTCACTCGGGAAAAGTGGAAGAGCTCAGAGAACACACACAAACCCATTGCTGCAGGAAGTCACACACTGAAGTCAGGAAAATGATTAGCAAGAATAAGTAAAGCACACATTTAAATTTCTAGGATCAGGCCAGCAGAGGGAAGGCCACGTGAAAAAAAAAA
>VZTY01007508.1:45455-58211 GCA_013400935.1 Turnix velox
CAGCGGGGCTGTGGGGAGAGCGAGGGAGGGGGGTAAAGGGGGAGGGGGCCGTGCCCCGGCCCCCGGAGGGTTGTGCATGGCCCTGCGCGGGCGGCGATGGCTGCGTGAGGATGGCCCAGCGCGGGCAGCCCGCACCGCACGCCATGGCTGCCAAAGAGGAGCTCTACAGCAAAGTCATCCCCCGGCGGAACCGCCAGCACCGCGCGGGGACCATCAAACACGGCTCGTCGCTGGAGGTCCTGCTGTCAATGGGCTTCCCCAAAGCCCGGGCGTAAGTAGCCCCATTTTTTTCTCCGCGGCTCTTCTCCCACCCTCGCTCCCCTTTCGTTTTACGGCGGCGAGAAGCGACGGGCGCCTTTCTGCTTGGCTGCTCCAGACCGCCACGGGCGGGCGGGCGGAACGGCGCCGAGCGGCGGAGGGGAGGATGCGGCCGGCGGGGGATGCGCTCCGCCAGCGGCCCGGGGATGCCGGAGGGGCCGAGGGATGCTGCGGATCGCAGCCCCGGGTCGGCCCCCGCAGCCATGCAGCAGCGATGTCACCTCGGCTCCCTGGGGTTTGAGGAGGAGGGGGAGAGAACGGCAGGTGCCGTCCCCACCGGTGCTGAGGGACCTGGGAGTGATCCCGCCTGCACAGCCCGGAAAGCATCGCTACAAAGTTTGGGAGAGGCAGGGAGGAATGTTTTTGAAATCTAATCCCCCCCCTTCCCACCGGTGCTTTCAAAATAAGGAGACCTTTGGCGCAATTGCTGTGACTAACCCGGTCACCCAGGAGATTGTCCTTAATCCACGCACAAGTCCCCCCAAAAGAAAAGGAGGAATGAAAGCAAAATATCCTTAGTCCAAAATGGTAGGTTTCTCTTGCCCAGTTCAGCAATGCCCTGGTGTAATCTCCCTGCATGGGCTTAGGCTTTAAATTAATTAGGCAGCAACCTAATGATAACTTAATAGTGCCTTTCCCGGTTTCAAACACAGTAGCTCCTGAAGTGGGACTGCAGGATGCAAAAGATTCCTCGCTCTGCTTTGCTTTTCCTTCTGTTCATCCCAGTGAGGACTCGGTGGTTTTGCTGCCTGTCTTTGTGCAGTTTTTTATAAACATAAACACATGCAGTTTTAAGGACATGTGTCATCTCTGGATTCGTGAGGTTGCTGTGGGTTCACTTGCACATATAGAGCGTCTAATGTGTTTTCTATTGTCCTACTTAACGCTCCTTATGTGCCAGTGATCTATGGTTATCTGCTGTAATTAACACGCAGCATTTATACACACTGCCTGCAAATGAAGATAGCAAGAGACTGGTGACTTCATGCTCTGCCTGTTTGGAAAAACGTACGTGCATCTTTCAGAGTAGCTGGAGAAAAAAGGCAGCTTGATGCTATGAATGAAACTAGTTATTACCTGTACAACAGTGCCATCAAAGCTGACAGTCAACTCTAGTCTTACCTAACCATTAGCTCAGGAACTGTGTGTCTGTGGTCTGTATTTTTGCCCAAGACAATGCTAACATTTGAGAAAAATGTACCCAAAGCTTCATCATACAAGATAGTGAATGTTAATTATGGGTGAGAAGCGAGAGAAAGAGGTGAAATATCCCCAACTGCAAAGAGGACTTATTGCAAACATAAATATAACCAGCCAGACAAGTAAAACTGTCTTCGCTCTAAATCCAAGATACTGTGATATAACACAGCCCTGTCAGACACTTCAGCTGTCTGCTGGGACTGGGACCACTTTCCTGATCTGAAGTAGTAATTAGTGCCTCTGTTCCAGCCTGCTGAAAATACTACAAATAAATCATTAAGATCCAGATAAGAAGCAAAACAGAAATAAAACCAAGCCCTAAGTACTGCCATCAAGGGAACAGCACACGGGTTCAGAATTGAGAGAACCAGGACCACATGGCAAAAGGATATTCCCTAAAGGTCACTGCTTCCCAGGAGCTGCTTTTCAGCTCATAGCATATTACTCTGCAGCTAGGAATGACAGAGATCACAGATCTACCAAGGACGTTTTTGAGAAGTAGCCTCAGAGTAAAGCATTTTTGAGTCTTTTTGAAAGTTCTCCCACCCCTTTTTTCTACCTTGAAGCTTCAGTTAAAACAAGAGACAGACAATTCAGCAAATTGGGGGTGTTTCAGGTCTGTTCCTGTAGTTCCTGCATACAGATACAAGCCAGTTTGATAGTTAAAAATGGTGGCCATCTGTTTGGATGGCTTATGCAAAGCAAAACTCTGAGTTGTCAGACTGCTCTGTCAGGGATGTCACAGAATGCCACCACTGTCACCATCAGAGGCCTCCTGGCTTCTTTCTAGAGCTGAGGGAATTGACTGGGGCAGGCAACAGAGGGGAGTGTTGAAGCCAGGGTGAAGACACAGGGGCTACCTGGAGGTCACGAGTGTGCTGTTTTCAGATGTGGAACTGAGACGGTATCAAGATGCTGGGAAGTACTCAAGTTGCTTAACTTTAACCTTCTAATTCAATTCAAGTGCCTTCTAATTCAGCTTCACAAGCCTTGCATCCCTACTAATGAAGAGGTCAGCTTTTGTCTCTTCTAAACAGCACATCTCTTCTGAAACAGTTGTTCAGGAATAGTGTATGTTTTACATAAATCAATTTCACTGCTTCCCCTGTGCTACACATCTCTTCCTCTCTCCTTCCCACAGAAGACCACCTGGCTTTAACTCTGTGCTCGTGGGCATGAAGAAGAGTCTGATTTTGATTTGCTTTCTCAGTGACTATGAGGATTTAGTACTAGAAGTTTCATTAGTCTCAAAGGAAAGCAGCTCAGATCCAGTTTACAAACAGCAAAATCTTCTCCTGTGTTTTGAAAACGCTTTCAAGGCTGCTAAAACATGTTTTGCCTAGTAACAGACTTAGCAACATAGCAGGATCTCAACACAGAAAGGCTGCGAAGTCTCTCGTTCCTCCAGGGTTCGAGCAGGATTTGGGAAAATACTGCATGAAAAATAAGTGCTGCAGATAATCTGTTGGTTTTGAAGTGGTTTCTGTTCCTTCACAGCCTTTCCCTTCGGGGTATTAGTTTTCTGAAATTTCTCTTGGCTGAAATTCATCCTACTACAAAGGACCGGCCCAAAGCATAGGCATCCTTTAAATACTACTTAAGCCCAAGCTTTAGAAATGTTTTCGTGATTCAGTGACTTGCCTTGGCCTGGAGTGGAGAGAGAGGGAGATCCCATCCCAAATGAAGAAGCTGATGGATAGAAAAGCTTCTAGAAGCAGCAATTCAGAGGGCTTCATTGAAAGCAGATTTCCAAATTTGTTGACAGCACTGGAGGAAATCTTCAGCTACCAGACAGAAACTCCGTGTAGTGTATCTACAAGAAGAAACCATCTAACCAAAACACTTCCATTTCCAGTACCATTTTTCAGCCTTCAGAGTGATGGACACTTAAGTAGGAGCCTTGTAGGAGGTGTTTGTGACCTGGTTACACCCCACAAAGAGAACAAGAGGAAAAGCTTGCTGGAGGTGCACCCTTTGGCTGATCAATTGGACTTGACCTGCTGCTCCCTACTGTGTCCTTCCCTTTTCTATGTGCCTGCTGGTGCTTTTGTGAGAGGTGGTGGTACAGGCAGCTCTTTGCCCATGGTGGGGTTTAATGGATGAGATTCTGCACTGTAACTTAAGCAAGAGTTGGAGCAATTAACTGGTCTAGTTCATGTATTTTCAATTCCTGGGTTGACGACTGAGGCCTCTGAACAATTTTGTACATCTGTGCTGGAAGGGCTCCAACAGGTCTGCTCTGTGCTGTGGAACATGGATACTGCAATTGAGTTAGCAGCTGCCAGGAAGGTGCACTGGAGAAAGGCTTGAGCAAACATACATTTGGGACTGAGTCCTGTGGCTGCTCTGGCTTATGCTTTTTTTTTTTCTTTTTCCCCACATTGGCTTTATTGCAGATTTCTGCTGTGGGACTGAGAGATGATTTCTGCAGTATTCAGGCTGTCATGTGCCAGTAGCTCCATTGTTTTTGGTGTGTGGGAGATCTCTATTGGACAGTTACTTATATTAAAGATCTAAAGTGATAAAACATAGAGGGCTTTTTATTTCCACTGTATAGTCTGGAAACTGGAGCAGAGAGAAGCTTAGATATATACATCAAATCTACAGTTAGACTGGCACCTAAATCTGTTTCAGTCGAGTAGTTTAATGGTAAGACTTAGATATCTCATCTGTGTAGAACATCTATTTCCATTTTGTATAAAATTTCAATTGGGGAGAGACCTCCTTCCTCCATCAGAGGCTGAAGGAGCCATTCCTATGATAAGATCATACTCTAAAATGATAATGGCAGCAGTAAAACTCTGTATTACCTCATTTATTCAGGATACTGTATAGAGAACTGCCATGAATCATATCTGATATTTGGGAGGAGGGGAACAATCAGACATTCAAGTCTGATACCGACAAAGGAAATATTTCTGCCACAAACAGCAAGAAAATTGTTTAAGGACTGAGCATCCCCTACACAAAGATTGCTGACAGTAGAACCAATCTCAGCCTACAGTGCAATACATGGTGTGTAAGTGACAGTGGCAGTTCCTTGGCCCATTTCTACAGAGTTTTGCAGCACTTCCTTAGAAAGCAGCCTGGGACTTCACCCCTAGATTACCACTGCCACTTTGCTACCAAAAAGCCCATGACTGAAGGGTACTGGCAGCCCTCAGGCTGTCATGAGAAGTCAGGGGAATCCCACTCTTCTGAAAGAGCACAAGGAAAAGTTACAAAATGAAAACAAGAAAAAATGTGGTGGTTTTAAATGTCAAATGCTAACCCAGCTGGCTCCTGATGAGACTTGCCTTCTGAAGTCACCTTTGAAAGTGAATCTTGGACTCCTGAGCCTTGTTCATGCTTGGAAACGTTGCCCTAGGTTTTCACTGGCACTCATAGTGGATTCACAGCATGTGCTCTGCTATTGCAGAAAGAATAGAGACATCCGTGTGTATGTCTGTACTGCACCACTAATTATCCTCAACAAGCAGAGTCATCAAAAGCCCTGTAGTTTAGCAGCTGACAGCGTTTTGGATTCCATCACCAAGACTGGCTGTAGGCTTTGTGCATTACAATGGGGTGCTCCTCAGAGCCTGTGTCTTACTCACCCCCTGTATAAACAGACCTGAAAAGAACAGGCCTCAGCTTTGCTTGGCATTATTCTCTTTCCCTTCTGTATCCTGGTGGTGAGCAAAGACTCAATCTAGAGAGAAGTGGGAAAAAAAAAAAACAGAGCAAAAAATAACAGGATGGGTTGAGGGAATTGCTAAAGTCACTGCATCTAAGCAGCTGACACCCTACATAAACAGTGTTTTACACATCCTGTAAACTCTTGTCTGTGTTCATAAGACACAGGTGCTGACCCTTCAAGTTCACTTGCCCAGTATTTCTCTCTTGAAGCTCTGACAAGCCCCAGAAGCCCAAGGCTCTTTTTAAGGTACTCCTGAAAAATCCACAACTCGGTATGCTGCTAACAGATGTTGATCTCACACATTTGGAGAGCACAAGCAGTTGCTCCTCCATTCCCTTCAAAGCTTCAGCGTTTCTTTTTTTGTCCAAGTACTCCTAAAAGGATAAAGATAGGCTTGGAGAGCAGTCACGTGTGCAGATATGACAATATCCTAACAGGCTTTGTCTGCACCTGAGTGTCACCCACCAAGCAGCAGTGTGAAATTTCAACAGAAAGCAAGCAGTTATGAAGTGGAACCTGCCATGAGCAACAGGAGATGTGCTTGGTGACTCGGCTTCCCCCAAATGCCTCACTCAAGTCCTTGGGACTGAAGTCTCCTGTCATCACCAGCATGAATGCCTTGGTGGCCATTCTCTGTCAGCAGGAGATGAGCATGAGACTAGCAAAAGGTCACACGTGTCTGAGCAAACAGAAGCCCTGGGTAAATGTTGGAATATTTGTCTTGTTAGAAATGCAGAAGCATGACCAAAGATAGGTGACTAATTACAACCTGGCCTTCCCCAGCCTGACATTGAAAGAGGTTTTAACTGCCTTTCACTCACACCCATCACCACCCTGCTATTAGCAAATGCAAGGCAAGTGCCACATATTTTTCCCTTTCATGTAGTATTAGCAGGGCTCTGTAGTTCATGATAGTGCAGAATTAATCATTCGTGGTCGGCGACTGTGGAAATAATTGCCAGTGTAGAGGCGGGTGTATTTCAGAGAGATTTTTCACCTCCTGATTGCTAAAAATGACTATTTTCTTTCTCAGCTACCTCATGAAATAGAGCAACTTCTTACATGATACAAATCTCATTAATGGGCTGATTCAGCAAAGCATGTGCTGATTTTGAATGGCTGGGATGGAGACGTTTGATACATTTCTCCCCAGCACCATGGAGAATGTGTCAAATGGGCATTGGAAATACCTGAAACAGATAAAGCAGGACTGGTTTTTCTTCTAAGCTGTTCCTCATTTTATTGAGGGTGATTGAATCAGTTTCGTGACGCAGATTTCAAGCCCCAAATTTGTGCTGACATGAAGCACCAGTATCGTTTCTGCCTTAAATGGCACCAGCAAAGAGAAGCCTGGTTTATGTGCACCACCCTCCTGTTGTGCTGGGGGCTGTGCAAACAAGAAAGGGAAACATCACCCCTGCTCCAAGAGTCAGCAATCTAAATAAGAAGCCAGAAAGTGCAAATGTCTCTAGAGAGAGCAAGCAGAGGGTAGATGAAGAAGCAGGCAGTATCATCTCCTGCTGTCAGGCAGAGATCCCAGCACTGTCTCCAAAAGCCTCTACTCCCAGTTGTTTCCCATAGTTACAGCGAGTTAGATGGATGGGTGAAATTCACAGCTGCATGAGAATGGCACGGTGAAGAACAGCAGCTTAGCAATAAGCATCATTCCCATTTTACAGACAGCAAAATTTGAAATGAGACAATACATCAAGTCACTTGATGCCAGAGAGGGCACCTTAATTAACATTTGTCATCCACTGGAGACAAAGGGTGCTGCAGAATTGCAGGCTGTAAATGGTGTCAATGATGTCCTGCTCCCTTGTTCCACTATTATATTGGATTTATTCTCCACAATCAATATTTCTTTCTGAGGGTAGCTGCCAAGTCTTAGCAAGTGTCAAATCACAATATATCACCCGTGATAAATGGGAGTCAGTTCTCCCAGGCACTGTTCAAAGAAATCCCAAACTACATGAGATTTGGGGCTGGCTGATATTCACACTAATCCACAGGCAATGGAAACAAGCCTCGGAGTAAGCATTACTTAGAGCTGCACCTTACAAGATGCATTTATATCCCCTTTACAGTCTCGTTGAATAGCATAGCTATATTATAAATGCTTTCTTTGGGGTTCTGTTTGCTTCTCAAATACCTGTCAACATTCACACAACCCTGAGCTCCCCTGAAAGTGCATCATATGCACCTTGTGCTGGGTCTTTGCCCCACCTGGAATATTGCGTCCAGTTCTGGAGCCCTCAACACAGGAAGGACATTGAGCTATTGGAGAGGGTCCAGAGAAGGGCCACGAAGATGATCAAAGGGTTGGAGCAACTGCCCTATGAGGACAGGCTGAAGGAGTTGGGGTTGTTCAGCCTGGAGAAGAGAAGGCTCAGAGGGGACCTCAGAGTAACTTCTCAGTACCTGAGGGGGTCCTACAGAAAGGCAGGGGAAGGAATTTTTAACATAATATCGGATGGGAGGATATAAATTAGAGGGGGATAGATTTAGACTAGACATAAGGAAGAAATTCTTTACAGTGAGGGTGGTGAAGCACTGGAACAGGTTGCCCAGGGAGGCTGTGGATGCCCCCTCTCTGGAGGTGTTCAAAACTAGGCTGGACAGGGCACTGGGCAGCCTGGTCTAGTGGGAGGTGTTCCTGCCTATGGCAGGGGGGTTGGAACTCGATGATCTTTAAGGTCCCTTCCAACCCAAACTATTGTATGATTCTATGATTCTATTATTTCAGCCTGGGTCTGAAATAACCAGAGTTCTTAGTGACTTTAGGGCCCAAGAAATTTGTCTCAACAGGCTTCTTGTGTGAGTCAGCCTCACCAAGGGTGCTGGGCAGCCTGCTGGGATCCTTTTCATGTTCTCCTAGGAAACTCCTGTGACCAGCTGCTGATTCCTTTGCTTGTGCTTGGTACTTGGATGGGCCCATCTGCTGCAAAGTGAACTTTAAAAAGGGCAGAGCCAAGGCTGCCCAGATAAAATGTGACAACAGGCAGGAAAAAATTAATCAGTCTTTTAGGATGATGCAGAAACTGGCTGTAAAGAGGCCAGGGCCAGACTGGCAGAACTACTTGCAAGTAGGTGCTAGGCTCCTTCAGGCTTTGAGATCCCTTAGCAATGGAACAGGATTGCCACAAGCATTAAATACTAGGAATATAAAGGTGTAAGCAATGATAGTGGTAGAGAAAGCTGTATTGCTGGGTTTGGTGGATTTTTTTCTTGCAAATAAGAGTTCATTCACTGAAAGAAACTAACTGAAACCCAAGTGCTTCACTGGATCTGGAAACCAAGCCCTTTTCAGAGATTCAGCCACTCAAGTCAGCAACCACTTGGGAAATCTTGGCTAACTGATGCTCAGTGTGCAAATGTAAAACCTCCTAATAGGCATGGAAACATCATAAAGTATTTTCCTGAGGACACAGAGAGTCTCCTGCAGTACTGTGCTTACAGCTAGGTAATTTGGATTTGCCATCAGGCCATAAATAACATCAAAATGTACACTAATGTACCAATTAGATACTGCTTCAGGCATCTAGCTCAACTTTCCACCTACTAAATATTATTTCAGTTTTGCTGCAGCATATCCCCAAGTCTTACAGGACCTTTGATGTGACTTTCATTTTGGTAACAGACGTGAAATTTTGTGGTTTCTTAGGTTGGGTGTAAGCAATGGTAAGGAGGGAATCCTTTTTCTGTGCCACTTTACCTTTCCCTTTCTTGCAGCACATCAGCTTTGAGCATCAGGAACATGCAGTCAGTTTATTCATGGAGCATCTTTCTAATCACATTAGGTATTTGAAGCAGTTGAACAATTTAGATGAGATTATGCAAATGAGATTGAATGTTGTGACTAGATAATTGTCCCTTTGCTTCAAGGTGTTCATCAAAGCAGAGACGAGTTTTCAGGTGGAATGAAAAGTGCTGAAAACTATGGCTTTTTTTTGTTATTGTTGTTAGTGGTTGGTGCAAAAACAAGTGGTAAATCCTAGAAGTGTCCTGTCTACACCCTGCAAGGTCTAGGCAGAGCTGGTTTCACTGCTGAGGAGGAGTTTAGGGCATGCCCAGTGCACAAACATCCCCTGTGGCTTTCGAGGTTTGAGGCAAAGCCGAGTTTCATAGCAGCATGCCAGGCAGAAGGAACATCACCCTTTGAACAGCTCACACAGGTTTCCACAGGTCCAAGGAAGAAACAGAGATTAATTTAGTTGCCAATCTGGCAGAAAGATTCAAAAGTGTTGCTCAAGTTCAAACGGGTGAATAATTCCATTGGTTTTCATTGGGATTACTCAGGCGTGTGACTACAGGGATAGCTTGTGGCCTTTGAAATAATTTGGGGTTTAAATACTGTGGTGCAGGGTGAAGTTTTGCTGGCCTTTGTTGTTAGCATTAGCTAACTTCCATCCCACATTACAACTGCTGGATTTGGGTGTCTGGATTAATATTCTCTAATTTTTTTCTTGAGTGTTAAGTTTTTTTTTTTCTCTTATGTGTCTAAGTGCATCCTGTTTGTTCTGAAATGTGCAGTTCTATGATTTGGCTCCATTTAAACATGTAATCACACATCCAACCCCAGACACCCCATTTGTCATCTTTGAAAATCCTTGAAGAACTGAAGTGGAAACATTTAAACTCAGCACCTTCTTATGACAAATCAAATCTATGTCATTTGTCCAAAGCCAAACAACCAGTCCAATTTGCATATACAAACTAGTGTGCTACCTACAAATAGATATTTCCAGAAGTCACTTGGGGCTAGATTTTCTAAAGGTTTTAGGCACCTAGACACACAACTATTCCATCTTGTTTCCAGCCATCTCTTTTAAAAGAAAGTGCTGGTATAGCCCTGCCCTAACCCCCATGTGAAACCCAAGATCAATCTAGGATGAAGTCAGCCATCACCTCATGTTTCTTTTCAGCAATTCTCTCAGCATCACCTTGGCTGCTGCCTCGTGCATTCTGCACTTCCCTGCCTGCCAGACTTTGCTGTACATCTGAAATAGCTCCACTCATACCTGTGGTGTTGCATTGCATTAAGTCAGAAGAAAGTGAGGCTTATATTTACATCATTCACATTAACCTTCCTTTTTCAATACTAGCACCTAAGATGATCTAACCACGCAGAGGAGGCACATCTAACAGAAGAGTCCTCTTTTAAAGATGTAGATTGCATTAGAAGAAATGAGACAATAATCAAAGGATGTTCTTCATTCTCATTATCAGTTCTCACCGTCTCACTTCTCACAATAGATGGAAAAGTCTATCCAGCACAGCCCCTCTCAATTCTCTTCATTAGAGACTGGAGCCTGCCTGCCTCTCATCATCACAACCTCTGCACAGCCACAGTCACCTTCCCCAAGCCAGCATGGATTTTGCCTTTACTTTTAAACAACTCATTTTCAAACCCAGAGAAAGACGCAGCTCCTTTGCCTCAAAAATCAATGGCTATCAAAGATTCCTTTTGTCTAGCCTCATACAGAGCATGCTTCCCTGAAGATGAATCATTCCCTTGGATTCAGCAGCCCTTCAATTGGGTTGTAAGCATTGATTTTCCTCCCTCACTTGTGTGCTAGTGATACCCAAATCATCTATAAACCTGCTCCAGCCAGGAAATGAGATTAGCCTGGCCAAGCAAGATTGGCACAGCTTCAGCTGGTCAGAAGACCAGGCTGGGAAGAGAATGTGTAAATGTTTGCAATTATTAGTGACAATGAATCTTCTATGCTGATGGCTGAGTGGGATCTATTAAGATGTTCAGAGAAAGTTGCCATTCACAAGAGCCCTAAACACATGTTGACGTTCCAGTGAATGGGATGGACTCTCCCTGCCTGTTCCAGGACCCATGCCTTCTCTTTGCACGTGTTTAAAATGGCCACATAAAGCAAATGGCAGTAGGAAACCCAACCTCCAGGTTTCAGAGAGCAGTGTGCTCTACTAATCCCTTCAGAAAGGACCGTAGTAATGTGTGGGTTTGACTTTTAGAAGGGCTGTGAGTCACAGTGAGCACAAAACTCTGCCATGTTCACCCCCCACAGCCTTCAGTGCCAGGTGACCCACTCCTCCTTGATTCTAGAAGTCCTAAGGATGTTACACTTCATTTTCTACCCTTCAGGGCAAAGATTGTGCTTTTATCCTTTGAGCAAACAGCACCTCCAGGCCTGAAGGAAGCTGAAGCATCTCCCAGCCTGCATATTTTAGCATGCCTGAGCAGTCTGGTTGCAAAAGTTCAGCTCTTAAACTAACAGAACACACAGGAAGGGAGAAAGTATAGTAAACTACACTGCATTATTACTCTTCATTGATAGGGGATTTAGGGATGTAGGTGGTGTGATTTTTCCCTCTCTCCCCCCTCCCAGTCAAGTCATGGTGTCTTGATTATTGGCTTGTGCCATGTTACAGTGAGAATTGATGGTTTGTTCCTGTGGAAATAGATGGAGCATTCGAAGAAACACCATCCCATTAGTTATGAGCAAATTTAACACCCCTGCAAAGCTACCATCTGCCACCAAGAAAGGGAAATTAAAGCAAGATGCCTGAGATTGAGACAGCTGCTGTCTTGAAGGAGGCTTGACTCTGCCTCCTTGCCTTCTGCTTTCCCTGTAAGCAGTGATCTGTTGGAGGTGAGCATCAGCAGAAAAGAAAGCTGACACGTAGTTCAGGTGTGGTGGCCATTGAAGTGCATGTCTCTTCTTGAAAATAAGAAATTATTTGGTTTATTTGGGGTTTTGTGTTTGTCCTTGGTAATTGTCAGCCTCGGGGCTATAATTAGCTTTTCTGGAGCATGTATTTATACAGGGGAAAACAGTGCTTTAAAGATCGTGGTTTCCCCCCCTCTGTTAACAAAACGGTAGCACCACATGCTGTTTGCTCTTTGGTGAGTCTTTCAGGGGCCAGATGAAGGCAGAACTAGCAGTACTGTTACCCTCACCCCATCAACAGCTCAGGAAGTGGTTCTCTGAGTACTTCCTAGCCAACTACAATAAGGATATACTCAACAAGACAAGAGTCCACAAATGTCACACTTGGGGTCCAGACTAAAAGGCTGTGGGGGGGGATTATGTTCCTCTGGGGACACCCACAGTATATCCAGCCTACAGACTTTCCTCTTTTATAGAATCATAGAATAGTTTGGGTTGGAAGGGACCTTAAAGATCATCGAGTTCCAACCCCCCTGCCATAGGCAGGGACACCTCCCACTAGACCAGGCTGCCCAGTGCCCTGTCCAGCCTAGTCTTGAACACCTCCAGAGAGGGGGCATCCACAACCTCCCTGGGCAACCTGTTCCAGTGTTTCACCACCCTCACTGTAAAGAATTTCTTCCTTATGTCAAGTCTAAATCTATCCCCCTCTAATTTATATCCATTGTTTCTAGTCCTCCCATCCGATATTATGTTAAAAATTCCTTCCCCTGCCTTTCTGTAGGACCCCCTCAGGTACTGAGAAGTTACTCTGAGGTCCCCTCTGAGCCTTCTCTTCTCCAGGCTGAACAACCCCAACTCCTTCAGCCTGTCCTCATAGGGCAGTTGCTCCAACCCTTTGATCATCTTCATGGC
>VZTY01007508.1:62674-72697 GCA_013400935.1 Turnix velox
GGGTGGTGAAACACTGGAACAGGTTGCCCAGAGAGGTTGTGGATGCCCCCTCTCTGGAGGTGTTCAAGACCAGGCTGGACAGGGCACTGAGCAGCCTGATGTAGTGGGAGGTGTCCCTGCCTATGGCAGGGGGGTTGGAACTCGATGATCTTTAAGGTCCCTTCCAACCCAAACTATTCTATGATTCTATGACAGAGGCATCACTATGATCCAACCCAGGGCAGATCTTCCTACAAATACAAGTCCTGAAGCTCACACTTTGAAATCCTATGCAAGAAAACATCCATTTTAGTGCTCTTGAGCTGTTCTTCACCAGTCTACAGCAGGGCTATGAATTGCTACTGACTTCTCTGAAACCTAGAGATGGATGCTATTTCACTATTAATTTCAATCAGGCTTCTCATAAAGGGTATTTATTTGAGGATAAAGAAACTGTGAGTCACACCCAGAAGCTCCTTGCATGTCTTGGGGTAGAAGAACTTCCCCCTGTCTGTACTAACTGGAAAGTATTGTTACTGTTATTTTTGTGATGGTACTACTGAAAGATCCCGAGATACCATCACAATGACATCACACCTTCCAAGAGCTTACAGAGCCAAGGGGAATTTGTGATCTAAATATGCAGGAGGAAAGAATAGAGCACACTGAAAGAGACAGAATAGGCACAGAAAAACCAGAAGGCAGGAGTACTTTCACATAACCTCACACGTCAGGATGTCTGGACCAAGGCATCTTGCTCTTTTTCCAGGCAGTAAGGAGAAACAGGCACTTGGGAGAGCATGAGTCATCCGACCTATTTTAAATGCCTGCCCTCCACAAAAGCAAACATGCCCTGCAAGTGCCTCCACTGGCTGTAGAGAAGAGTCTAGATGCAGGTATCTGCAGTGTGAATAACTGTATTTAAAAGGAAGGATGGCACCACCACAAGATTCATTCACTTCCCTGAAACCACCCACAAAGTGAGCAATCGCTGCCACTGCTGTTGGCTTAATGGAGCCAATCCCCCTCAATTTTTCCTTGAGGCATCCATCCCTCCTTACCCTGCTGCCCTGTCATGAACTTTTCAACTGTCCACATTTACTGCTGCAAAGAAACAGATTGTACCTGAAACACAAAAGAAAGGTGGAGAAGTGGAGAAGTTAGAATGAAGAGAAAACCACCAGAATGGGATGGTACACACTCTCCTTCCTTGTTGTTGCACTGTTTCCCACTAACAGCTGGCATTCAAAATATAAGCCAGATTCTGCTCCTGACAACCAGATGGAGTCACTTCAGATCTGCTGTGATCTGCTTCTAGGAATTCCTTCCAGGATAACTGAGAAGAACACATCCTCCTCAGCTCCCTCCACACTGCACTGCAAGAGTAGAAGTGTGAAACACTTGTTTGGAAGGTGACAAAGCCCTCTGCTCACAGGTGGTGGCTTTATGCTCTCTTGTTAGACCAAAAAAACCCCATTTCTTTTTATTTGAGAATGCTGGATACAGAACAACAGCCACAGGTAGAGAAATAGCTCTGAGAGATAACTTTGGGCATGAAGTTTATCTCTTAGGGCTTTGGCTGCTCATTAGGGTCAAATGAAAGCCTTGACTATCACAGCAAGCAAATTTTTATCTCTCATCAATAGCAGGCCTCTGATGACACAGTTAGGACCAGAGCTGAAACTGGGAGCAAATTTCTCCCTTCCTTTTTTAATGGAGTTTCTGATTTTTCTCCTGTGACTAGGATTATACTGCTTCCAAGGGACACGGTCACATTGAAATGCTACCAGAATATTTGACCCTAATGTGAGGAGATGGAACAATAATCACTGATTTAAAAGGAAGAATGAAAGGAGTAGGAGCTGGTGGCAGGATTGCTAAATGCTGATCAGTGCTGCAAGACAGCCTTTGATTTTTTTAAATTAATTATACATTCCCTCATACTTTGTACTGCTGTTGATTTAATTGGAATCCTTATTTTTAGAGGACGACAGCAGAGGGAAGATAGGCTAGAGATGAGCTTCTGAAAGCTGTACCCTAATTCTGCCTCATTCAATACCACTGGGAGCAGAATTAGGCTAATGCTGAGCTCTTCTGAAAGCCTCATGGTCTTGGTGCAGTTTAGTTTGCTGCATGTTTATCTGTCTTGTAGAATGGAGTGATTTTTGTGCAGTCCAGTCTGTCCAGAAGTGGGTTTAGCATCCACAAACAACCCAAAAGAGAACCCACTGTGACAAAGCAGTGAGAGAGAGGTTGGTTCTGCTGTATGAATACCTAATGTTTTGCAATACCAATGCTGCTAGGTCTTCTTCTGCACTTGCCACCAAGATTTGAAGTGGATGAGTGACAGGCAGCAGCACAGGACAGGATGCATCTTAAGAAAATCTCCAATATTACTACTATTTCTTCAGCATTTAAGAAAAAAGATGGTACTTTTAGTATGCTTTCAAGCCATCAGACACACACACACACAAAACAGTTAAGGTGGAGATCAGTTGTAAAAGATTTGCATTGAGAATAATTTTAGAAATACACCCCCACACCACTTCTTTACTCCAGCGCGGGGGAGAGAGCTACACTATGGAAATGAGGTGATGCCAATGTGTATGTGTCTCTCTCTGTCTAACAATACCTGCCTGAAAAGATCAATGTGGATAACAAGGTCCTCAGGGCAAGCCTCCTACCCAACCCTAGCAACAGGATCAAGTATATGCTTCCATGTTCAAAATGCCTCTGGTGAGATGCTAAGGCAGGGGGCTGGCTGTCTTTGGTGATGGCAAAGGAAAAATAATGAGAAAAATCACTTTGTGCTCAGACAACACATCTCACCTGAGAATCCTTGTGGTCAAAACTCCTCACTAAAGGCAAGATCCAAATCTCTTTTCTCAGGAAAAAGAAACAAGGACTATCTCCTTAGCTATTCCCAAGTCCCTGACCTCCTAGTGTCAGAAATTAAAAAGATAATGCTGAAAGGAGGAGAAGGAAAGAGACATAACTAGGCTGTGGCACCCACATTATTTATTCTGCAAGAATAGGATCAGATAGAGGAATGAAGACACCACAGTTAAAACAGGCCACAAGCAGCAAAGAACACAGGGAAACATTCCCAGTTTGTGGTAAAGTTTTTCTCATCACATTCTCAGATCCTTCTTTATCTCAGTGTTTCTCACTTCATCACAATTCCTCATTTCCTGTTCCCTTTTAGACTTCAAACATACATATTTTTAATGTAGCTTTTTTTAACCCTTCCGTAGTTACTATTTAAACCTCCCAGAGAATTTTGGTTAGTATCTTCAGATAGCTTAACCAGACAACCAAAGGGGCTTTTTTTTAATCAATAATCTGGTTTTAGAGGTTAAATCCTGGCCAAGAATTTATCATTTTCTCTTTGCTATTAATGTTGTAAAAGAAAATAATTGGACTTTGTTGTTTTACACCTTCTGCTACTTGAGGCTTGGAAAGGACAGATACAACAGAGCAATGCTTAGAGTGATCTGAAGACCACCAAATACATCTACCCAAACTGAAATTCAGACCAGAGCACCCTAAATAACCTCTTTTTTTTTTTTTTTTTTTTTTTACCCCTTAATGGAAACTCTGACATTAGCTTACTGGTTTAACCACATACTTCAGAATCTGAGGCCAGAGGCTGAGACCTCTGTGCAATTTCTCACCCCAAGATGGGACATCTAGTACCAACCCCAGCAATGTTTAGTGGGGTATCTTAAGGTTAAATCAGTGGGCAAGTGTTTCATCATCTGCTGCATTAATCCTCATTTCCTACACCACTTCAGGGTTCTTGACCAAGTCTCCCATACAAATATTAATACTGGCATAACTTGGTCATATCTAGGTGGCAAGAAGCATTAAAGTGAGGAGTAATATTACAAATATTTTATAATAACTTGTATTATTGAAGACAGCAAGGCTTAATTTTCCTAAACAGAGCTATCTAGAGCAGGAGGCTATTTTAAGTACCTATTTTTGCCTTTAACCCATCTTAGTACCCCACCCTTTTTCCTTCCATCTTCCTTCATTTCTTAGACTTCCTTCTTGATGCTTTGCACAAGTCTATTTTAGGTGAGATCATGGTTAGCTTCTTGCCAGCCATCAACTTCCCATTTTCTTTCTCTGAGGTTTGCCTTTTCAGCAAAGCTGTGAGTCCATGAGTACATACAACATGTAACATTCCTCATGATAAGCAGCCATTGCCCAATAAAGAAGAGGAAATAACCACTTGAGAAGAAAATTCAGTGTCAGAAGGAACACGGTGAGGCTCTTCCAAATGTAGGAAATACAAAACTGGCTAGTGCAAAGAATCATAGTATGGTTTGGGTTGGAAGGGACCTTGAAGATCTAGTTCCAACCCCCTGCTGTAGGCAGGGACACCTTCCACTAGACCAGGTCCCCCTTGAGCCTTCTCTTCTCCAGGCTGAACAACCCCAACTCCTTCAGCGTGTCCTCAGAAGGGAGGTGCTTCTGCTTTCTCATCTTTGTGTCCCTCCTCTGGACCTGCCCCAACAGCTCAATGTCCTTATGTTGAGGGCTCCAGAACTGGACTCAGTACTCCAGAACACCAAATTAAACATCCAAACTCTCCCTCTGAAGATGTGCATGATACCAAGACCTGGAGTCTAACCTAGAGGGAAGTTTGTATCACAAGTTTCATCACAAGATCCAAGTCAAGTAGCTCAATGCTTTGGTTTTGGTCTTTAGCTGTACCATGTTGATGCTGGTCTACATTATCTCTACCCGCTTCCTCTCTGTCACACTGGGAAAGCTTCCCCTTTGTGCTGGAGTTTACTCTTTCTTTGGAGAAAAAGTCAGCTCTCCAATGGCAGTCAAGATAAGCTCAATCCACAAGACTCCAAACTAATAGGGCAGCACATCAAAACCTTCTCACACCACATTGAAAAGTAATTTGAGAGAACGAGGGCCCTGATGGCCTGCAGGGCTCCAGTTCCTGGTACAGCCCAGTGTCACCAGCTTCACAGAAGAGCAGCTTTTTGGCAAATTGTGCAACTGCACCGCCCCCAAACTTCCTGTTTTGTAACCCCAAGGAGCTGGAAAATGTTAACACTGGCACTTTAAAGTGCTAGTTGTGGCCTTTTTTTTGGGTCTTCCTAAAGATCTACATTATAGTAAAAATTTCAACACACAAAGGAGAAAAGTGGGGCTGCCTTAAGGAGCATAAGGAGTATGAAAAACTCAACACAAGGTCCCTTCCAACCCAAACTATTCTATGATTCTATGTCTCTTCACAGAGCCCCAGGCCAAGCAAAGCACAGCACATCACAGCAGCCACAGAAAAAACATTTCTTCCTCCATGAACTGTGTGACTTTGCTGTCCCTCCACCTCCCATCTCACCTGCTCTGGGTTAGACTGTATGGGGTGTGCTCTATTTTGGACAGTGTGTCCTGGTGCTTCCAGCTGGAGCTGAGCTGGGCACCTCAAACACCTCCAAAGCAGCAGTTGCCAAGGCAAGCTGTGCCACTCTGAATAAGCAGGAAGGTGACAGATGGAGAGGCAGGTGCTGATGGAGTGGCAGCGAGACAATTGCAACTCACACATCGAGTGGTGCTCACTGGCACCATGAGCAACCACCTGGCCCAGCTTTCCCCACTGGCAAGCGGTGTGGCAGGTCCATACTCTGCCCAAAACCCACCCAATACAAGAAAGAGAGGTCCTAGCAATAAGAAGATGCTGATAAAAAAAGTAGAGCAGCAGCAGATCTGCTCCATCCCAGCTCATTTCTGTATAGAAAGAAGAAAGCAGTTTTTGCCTTGAACGCTGCAAGGGAACTTATTTATTTCCAATCAGCATGACAACTGCTTCCTTTTCTGGCTATCACTGAAACTCCAGATGGTACATTAGAGCATGCTTAAACTCTAACTTGCCTCCTTGCAAAGTCACTGTCTTCCTGGTAAGCTAAAAATGTATTAATAATATGGGGATGAAAGCTCCTGCTCTCCTGCACTGCACTATTTGAGTGACGACTTCTTGGTCATTCTGCTGCATTCTAGACACTATTAAAAGCAGGAATTTGAGAGGGATGAGCCTCTGGTTGCCCAGAGAGGCTGTGGATTCCCCCTCTCTGGAGGTCTTCAAGACTAGGCTGGACAAGGCACTGGACAGCCTGGTCTAGTGGGAGGTGTCCCTGCCTATGGCAGGGGAGTTGGAACTCGATGATCTTTAAGGTCCCTTCCAACCCAAACTATTCTGTGATTCTATGATTCTATGCTCCAGTTACATGAATTAATTTGTATTATCTATATTTTGCTACCACTCAGAATTCTGCAAGCCCTTGACCAAGCATCAGTTACTGTCTTTCTTCCCTAACCCTGTCACCATTCTCCAGTGATTAATCTGCATCAAAATTTTGAACCTTTCCCAAGCTGAGACACTGCCAGCTTTTACAGTTTTATTAGGAAGATGTGAGACATCATCTTCAATCCCCAGCTTCAGGACTCCTGTTATTTTTGGGCACTGCTGCTCTTTGCAGGGAGAACAGCAGGGACCTGGTGGAATGGCTGGTGACTGTGGAGTCGGGACTTCGACATCTAAGCCCTTGCCTTGTAAAAAGCTGTGCTGTTATTGTTCTAAAGAAAACAATATCCTGTTTGCTTTGTAAACTGTGTATCTCTTTAAAAATGTTAAATGGTTGCTACATTCTTGCCTTTATCCTGGACACTTTTTATGAGTCTGTACTTCCCTTTTCTTCCGCTTTAACAAGCCGGCTAAGCAGAGGATTAGGGGAATGACTTAGTGCACATGTGCTAAAGAAGGGGGGAAAATCCTCCTTCAAAATCTTACATAACTTAAAAAAATAAACATGTAAAACAGAGACACACGCCCAAAGCCCTCACTCTTTGCACTTAAAAATAATCATCATCATCATGTGGCCAGACTGCAATTTGCCAGCTGGACTGTACTTTGACAAAAGTGAACATTTTAAATGATGGAAACTAGAAATACAAAGCAGTGAGTTTCCCAAAACTTAGTTCTTATGGTGTTTCCCATTTCTTTCTCTTTCCAATGACCAGAACTTGGTATTCTGGCTCACACTTGGAGTGAGCAGCTCCCCCTCAGGAAGGGGGAAGAAGAGAATTACTGAGCCCTGTCATGCTGTCAGGCACCTCCTATAAATATTTATGTGACCTACAGGATATAGCACAGTTTGAAATCTTGCAGCCTCTGTAGCCACTGTGCAGTCAGGCAGCTCCCTGTACACTTCTGAGAGTTCCTGTATTTCAGGCAAGACCTGAGTCTTTACATAGCTGTGATCTGCTTATAGCATTCACTGACCTAAATTGAGGATGTTGAACTGAACAGAGTGTTCCTACAGGGATCTCAGAGTATAGCAATGAACTCGTGTTTCAGGGAGGATGTAGCTGCAATTAGAGTCATTCAATAAACCAGAGGAGGACTTTATGTCCTCCATCACATGTGGAAAGCAATAGAAGTATAAGCTAAGGTAATGCTTTAAGCATTGAGCCAAAGCTCAGTGAAGGGAAAAAATATTTCTGCCATGCATTTATGTTTATGAGGTTTTTATCTTGCTAAAGCATACACATTTTTGGGGTTTTTCTCTCAACAAACTGCAGAAAAGCATATCTACCCTACCCTAAACAGGAACTTGACCCCTATTGATACCTTCCTGTCCTGTCTCTATTTATAGAAGTGAGGTTGCCCAAATAAGAAGAGAAACTTTATAGTATTATTTTGGTGACCAGCTGAATTCCAGCAGAGCTCTATTGTGCTTTTTGCTCCAAGGAAACATCAGTTCATTAAGGAAACAAGTCAACAAGGGTGGGTGGCAGGACTGTGTGTCCTGCTAGATTGTGCATGACTCCTTCAGAGACCTGCTCTGGGGTCTGGAGGGAGTAAATAGAGAGTGAGAGCCAGTTTGTCTGCCCACACTTTGCAACGGGAGAAACTGCTCATTTCAAAGCCACAGCTTTACTGGGAGGGTGGTTTTAATTCACTGCCACAGATGCAGCACAGACAGACACACTTCAGTGGCAATTCATGGTTACAAGAGACACATTTTAGTCTTGTTTTAGAGTGAACAACCCGTGCAGGAGGGGAGGTGAACCCAGCAAAAGCTACTTAATACAAGTGGACAATGAAACCAAGGCTGGGAAAATCCACAGCCAGCGGCTACTCTGCTCAAGGAGCGACCTCCTGAAAGGTTCCCAGAATGTTCAAGGGGGCAGCTTTTTGCTCTTTGCTCATCTGAACTACTTTTCAAAGCAAAGCAGTGGCTGCTTTGCATAGTGCACCTGAGCCAGACTAGGGAAAGGTCAGTGAGATAAAACAGAACAGACCACGATGTTAAACATGCAAGATACATCCTTCCAGAAGGGAGGTGCTTAGACCAGCACTCTGCTAATTTTAAGTGGATGCTGGGAGATAAGGGCAGCAAAATGCTGCAGGAGGAAGTATTTTCATAATCACACATTTGCAACATAGCCCTTTTTTTGCAGCATTATCTTTCTGCCTTCCTCTTGGTCTCCAAATGAACAAAAATATGTATATTCAAGGGGTGGGGAAGTCAGGGGCAGAGCTGAAACACAGCTGAGTCAACAACACATGGCTACAAGCTGGTGGGTAACGTTGCATATTCCCACATGGTTATCAGAATGCTTTCAAAAGTCATCACTGCAGACAGAGAGGGCGACAGAAGAGCAGTAAACATCCTACACAGCACTCCAGGCAGAGACAAGAAATGCTGGAAAGTTACAGCTACCCTAATCCTTGAGCCCTGGAGTTATGGCCCTTCTCCCTCACTTAGACCCACTTCCTATCTCACCACGCCCACGTGCTAGATGATCCCCAGAGGTCCTTTCCAACCCCTACCATTCTGTCATCCCATTTTCTGCCTCCTTCATTCATGACTTTTTGCTTTTGTAAAGCATTTGGTTCTGAGGGAATTCATGATGCTGGCAGACTTCAGCATTACAAACCCAAACAGATCCCCAGTTGCACTGCAGTGCTTATGTCCAGAATTTGGAAAATTACTATTATACACATCTGCAAGTTGAGCAGCACTGGGCTGGTTTGTTCTGCAACTGGAAAACTTCCTGAACAAGGAAGGCTTAGATCTTCCCAATGGGATGAAGTGGCATTTAAAAGCATCCTGAAGGGAAATAAGCAAAGCACTTCCAGTGTAGCAGGGACTAAAGGGAGGTAGCAAATTACAACCTGAAAAAAAAAAATCTCTGGTTTTCGCCCCCTGGTGGCAGTTAGATTTTTCTTCCCCTCGGTGCTACTGAAATATAGTCATAGTCATAGTCATCTAGGTTGGAGGGGACCTTTCAGATCATCTAGTCCAACCATCAGCCCAACTCTGACAAGCCTCATACCTAGAAGGGGACTCAAACCCCTGACCCTCAGATTAGGAGTGTGATGCTCTCCCAACTGAGCTATACATATCTGCAGTTCTAGACACAAACCCTTTTGATTTTCATGCTGAGGAAATGACCAGGGGAAGAGGTCTTTAAATACCTACAGATGGTGCTTCACTAGCCAGAAAACCACCAGACCAAGCAGAGAAAACCCAGAGGTCGATACCTCATGCTTTGAGCTGCATGACTTGGCCCCTCAAACAGTTTGACAGGTGACACGTCTGCAAAACCTTTCCCAGTGTGGAAAGCATCTCCTGCAGGTTTCTAAACACAGTTACAGCCCTTGCCCAGCAAGCACCCAAGGCTCAAGCAGTAGATGTGACTACAGCCAAATAATCCACTGAAACACTTGTCTTATTTTGTTCTCTCTTTAGACAAAAAGCACTGGCATCGACAGGAGGAAGAAGTGTTCAAGCAGCATGCGACTGGTTGGTATGAAGTAATAAATGTTAAAAAGAGTAAAATAAATTAGTAAATTTGATGTCAAAGATTTCATCCTGTGTGATGTTCTAACTGGGGCATTGTTGATAAGCACTGGCAAAGTTGCTGAGACATCATTTAAGTGCTACAGATAAGCGAGCCAGTATCAAGCCTTGTCTGAGAGTTTGTGATCTTGAGTAACAGCAAAAAAAAAAA
>VZTY01007508.1:72977-96201 GCA_013400935.1 Turnix velox
TTTGTTTATGATCTTGAGTAACAGCAAAAAAAAAAAAAAAATGGTGAAAGGAAGGACCCACTGCTCTTTCCACGCAAGCACCTCAACAAAAAACTGAGAGCTGCCTTTTCAAAGATGCCCAACAATTTTTAGTGCTCTCCTCCCTGTGTTTTGTACACCAAAAGGCAGAAGCAGTGACCCAGGTTAGATCTTCAGAGCCTCAGCCTGAAATTGAAACCCAATTTTCTCTATTACTTAGTAGTGGTAATGGGCTGCCAGTGAGACAGTGCCTGACCTGCCAGAGCTGATTGTTTCCATAAAGGGAGAGCTAAAGGGAGTGAGGGACACGGGAAGCTGATGTTGCTGGAAATTTCTCTCTTTATCAGTCCATCTAACAGTTGTTTCTCTCTCTCAGGCTGTTCTCCCATGTGGGTGACCCATTCCTTGATGACACTCTGCCCCGGGAGTACGTCCTCTACCTGCGCCCCACTGGCCCCCTGGAGCAGAAGCTCTCTGACTTCTGGCAACAGTCAAAGCAGATCTGTGGGAAGAACAAAGCTCACAACATTTTCCCACATATCACCCTTTGCCAGTTCTTTATGGTAAACCAGAACTCCTCTTACCCTTGAATTTATGCATGCATTCATGAGCAGCCCTTGCCAGCTCCACACTGGAGACATTACACACTCAGATGCTGCAGAAGGTTGTGCTTGGGAGTTTGGGAGGTGGAGGGAGTTATTGCCTGGGCTTGTTGAGGAGGTAACTGATTTTCAAGCAGGTTGTTTTCAGGGAAGAGCAGCAGCAGATCGAATTCTTATCATCTCAAGTGATCATTAACACGATAATAGATGGGAGGTGAGGTTAAGAAGGTTACTCAGGGATAGCTGATCTTGCTTTGAGGACAAGGGAGGAACAGATGATTTCTAAACATCCCTTTTTCTATGACTCTATGCCTTTTCTTACTGCATTATATTAAAGACAGACCATTTACACCCATCTACCCTAGCATTTCCTTTCACCACACCAGAGAGCTGAGTGCAGGCATAAGAAAAGCATCACCTTAGAAATGCTTGTCCCGTTTCCTTTGGCAGTGTGAGGACAGCAAGGTCGATGCTCTCACTGAAGCCCTCCAGGCCACTGTGATGAGGTGGAAATGCAAATTCCCTGCCCCTCTGCCTTTGGAGCTCTACACCTCCTCAAACTTCATTGGGCTTTTTGTCAAGGAAGAAAGTGCTGAGGTACTCAAGAAGTTTGCTGCAGACTTCGCTGCAGAGGCTGCTTCTAAAGCAGGTGAGTGGCTCTGCTCCAGCCTCAAAGAGCTCATGATTTAATCAAGGCTTGGAAATTGTCAGAAACATGAAGAAATGCAGCTCATAAAGCCTATACTGATTTTTGTCTAAAAGTTTCCTTAACTGTAAGAACCTAAGAGGAACATCCCATCAGGTGATTTGGGTTTCAGTGTTCTCTTTAAGTTGAAAGATCACCTCACGCTTAGTTTCAAGTGTTATCTCCTGAAAGGGAAGTTGACATTTGGTGGTTCCTTAACCTTTCAGATCGACTCTCTGCAAGGCTGAGCATTTCCTGCTCCACTCACAGCATGAAGCCACTGTCACAAAAAACCAACTTTCCTCACCCTGGTTTGAAATGGCAATAATTGTTATCACTCCATCCAGGAACCTGCTGTTTTCTCAGTGATGATGAGCTTTGAAAGTTTGGCAGGGATGCCCTGCCTGCCACCCTGGTGTGATTCAGGACTGAATCAGAACACGGGTCTTTAAGAATAGCATCCAAGGTGCATCATACACAGGGAACTTTGCATTTGACTTCCCCTGAACCATTTCAGAAACTGGCCTGCAATGAGTTCCTCTTAAACTATCTTTAAGAGGTCTGCTCCTTGCTCCTGTTCAGCACCGATAGACACTATTACACTGTTAATCTCCACAGCCACTTGTTGTTCATGAACATCATCTTCTTACAGATGTTCACGTGGAGCCTCACAAGAAGCAGCTCCATGTGACACTGGCCTATCACTTCCAGACCAGCCACCTGCCCACACTGGAGAAGTTGGCTCACAACATCGATGTGAAGCTGGGCTGCGACTGGGTCGCTGCAATCTACTCCCGGGACATACGATTTGTTAATCACGAGGTAAGTTTTTGGAGCTTGTGTCAGTCCAAAAGTTACAGCCACAAGAAGAACTGCTACTTCAGATGAAGCATGAGCAGGTAAAATGAAAGTAGTCACTAATTACTAAAGCTTTGTAAATTCCTGGTCTAAGGATTCAGTTCCATTTTTAACAGAACCCTTAGATTCAAGCCCATGCTCATTCTAAAACAGAACAAAAAAATATCTTCCCCTTTCCCTCCTGGTTATCAAAGACACTACTGGAATCAAAGATGGAAGAAGGAGTAGAAATCTTTCCAACAGCAAAGAGTAAGAAGTGGCAGGGATTCTCTGAAACTAAAGCTTTTCTAGGTAAAGCTCAAAGTGACACATTATGAGGAGAACTCTTCACACCTTGCTAAGGTTAAAGGTCTGGACTCTGGACTGCTCAAGATTAGCAGTCCTTTCATTGATTTGTCTCTCTCTTTTTCCTACAGACTCTGCAAGTTATCTATCCTTACACTCCCCAGAATGATGATGAACTCGAGCTGGTCCCAGGGGACTTCATTTTCATGTCCCCAGTGGAACAAACCACTACAAGCGAGGGCTGGATTTATGGCATTTCCCTTACAACTGGCTGTTCTGGGCTACTGCCTGAAAATTACATCACAAAAGCAGATGAATGTGGGACCTGGGTGTTTCACGGGTAGGTAAAGCTGCTCAGTCCAGTTTCCATTGCTAGAAAAATGGGACTCAGCACTGGGATTTCACCTGGGTAAGTGAATAGTCTCCAAGTGCTGCTGGGAAGGTCACTTGGGGGAAACATACTGGCACAAAAAGCCCTATCTCATAGGGAGAGGAAGAACAGATGCTGTTCCTGTGCATAGGATTAGAGGACGATGTGATTTATTTAGCCAAAATGTTACAGCAACTATTACTCATGGAATCACCCACTGCTGGTTAATGGAGCTGGAGCAGATGGCTGCTGCAGAGCCACTGCTGTGTAGACACCTCTGTGCTGAGACTACAGTCAGGAAGGTTCAAATTTGAGCATTAATTTGGGAAGTGAGGTCTTGTGTATATAATTCCTTGAAGAAAAGGACTCAGGATCAGCAGTGTTTCTTAAGATACTTAGTAAGAAGACTACAAATCATGAATTAGAGGACACAATATGGAGCCTTTATGAAGAACATTATTGCATACCTGGAAACACAGTCTGGTTTTACACAACAGTTTCCCTTAGAGTATATTATGTCATTTTGTCAAAACAAAACCACAAACTCGGGACAAAAATATCACTGCCATCTATGCCACAGTATACCTGGTAGAGATGTGGTGAGAGATGAATGGCACACAGCATCCTTCATTTTGTAGACCTGAAAGTAAGAGTTGCACAGTACTCATCAAGAATGCAGGAGAACCACCATGGCACAGGAGATGAGACCCAGCTTGAGGAGTTGCTGCTGCTGGCAAGTGATGCTGTGATCCCAGAGGCTGGTTTGTGCTGCCTGTGTGTACACTGCCATGTCCTGTTGCATCCCTGCAGAGGATGAAAAAGAAGTAATGGCCATGAGAGACTGCATTCTTTAAGCAAAAAAAAGAAAAATCATCCATTGAGAGCTCACCACAGAAATACAGCTCACTCTGGGCTGCAGCACCCTGGCTATAACACACACAAGATATGACAGACAAAATGCCATCTTTGCATGTTTGACAGAATTTAATACTCAAAATTATATTGCTAATTTTTGAACTTTCTACCTGAAAATGTGTAGCTTTTGTCCTGTGAACTGTGGTCTCTGCAGTACATGGTTTTTATGGCTAATAACCACAGTGCCTTGAGAGCCCTGCCCAGCACACAGACCTTCCTGGCTAATGCTGTACAAATATACAACTAAAAGGTGTCCCTGACCTATGGTAAGGTCTGTACCTCAGCTGCAAACCAACAGGCTGCCCTCACTGAGAACAGCTTGATGATCTATTTAATAGGGGAGAACAGGCTTTGCCTCGAGGCCAGAGTTACTGCCCACGAAACCAGGTTGTGCCTTAAGAGACTCCAGGTCTGAATCCTTTCCCTCTCTACTAAAAATAGGAATGGCATCACTTCTATTCTGCAAACCCCAAGGATTTTCATCACCTAAATTACATTTCTTTGCTGGCTGTGGCACATCCCTGTGTGATTTTATTCGCCCCACAGAAGGCACAAAACCCCTCAAGCATTCAAAACCACAGAGATTTCTGTACAGAAGTGAGAAGATACATGGTAGAAGTGAATGCATTCTCTCTACCTGTGGATACAGCATCACCCTAAAGCTAAGGTTCCCTGCACTGCTTTTCCATTACCAGCAGAGCCAGAAATAGTCACCCCCTTCTGCCCCAAAATGGATAGAAGCACTGTAGATATTACACAGCCATCTATTTCAGCTCCCTCAGAGATACCAAAGCTATTCCTTGCCCCTTTAGTAAGCCTGTGAAATCAGACTTGGCCTTGGCATTTTCCATGAGAATATCTAAGGGCTGACAAAGCCTCACAGTCCAAAGTCATCACTCACAGCAAAGTCAAGCATTTATAAATAGACAGCAAAGCATTCATGGCCTTCTAATAAGGGCTTAGAGAGAAATTTAGTCTCAAATTGGGCAGCAGCTCCTGGGGGCAAAAGAAAGAAGGGTAACCAAACAAATCCTCAGCAAGGATCACTAGCAGGGTGCTCTCTGAGCAGCACTAAAAAATAATAGTGTAATAACATGGCAATAGTAATTATCAACAGTTCCTGTTGATTACAGAAATGTCCTTACTGCAGCCTGAGCACATAAATTCCAGTGCATTCCCAAAGCCAACATCTTCCTATTTTTGGCAGGTCCTACTCAATTCTGAATACTACATCTTCCCCATCCCTTCAAGCCTTCACTGATGGAGCTCTAGAAAGAAGAGGGCAGGAGGACCAAGGACCAGGGGATGCAGGGCCACTCACTATCATCTGCCAGAATGTGCAGGTAGGGAGTCACACACACATAAATCACACAATTTTAATGGCAAATTTCCAGCAATTGGGTGTTGAAGTTCTCTACAAGCTTTTTAATGGCACAGTTATTGGAGGTTTGTAGCAGAGAGTCCTGCTGGAAGTGGACAGGTCCCCACAGAGGGATGGGGACTGGGGATGTGGGAAACCCAAGAGGAACCAGTCCCACACCTACAAGCTATCAGGATACTGGGAGGTGTCTCTGCCCATGGCAGGAGGGCTGGAACAAGATGATCTTTAATGTCCCTTCCAACCCAAACCATTCTATGATTCTATGATAATGCTGTCCCCAAAACTGCCCTCAGCATAGGGTAGCAGGGCCCCATCCTCTGCTCACTTTAACATCTTTATGTGAGCATCTACTAACTTCAGAAGAGTTTCCTGTACCCCTGTTAGACAAGGGTAAAGAAAGAAGTACTTGGAAAATTAAAAAAAAAAAAATAATTAGACCTCAAAAACCCTTGCACTCTGGTGAAGGTCAAACATCCTGTAATTTTTCTTCCAGCCCCTGAGAATAAGCAGCCAGGCAGGGCCTCAGAAACGCTGCCTGTTTGTCTGCAGACATGGGGAAAGGATGGATGTTGTTTTTGGGAAGTACTGGTTGTCACAGTGCTTTGATGCCAAAGGTGAGTAAGCTTCTGGAGGTTCACTTGGGCTTTTGTTTCTACCTTCTCTGCCTCTCCCCTAATTCCAGTAACTGCTTCTAACCTTTCCTTCCCAGGAAGGTACATGCGTAGTAACCTGAATATGCCTCACAGTTTACCTCAAAGGAGTGGTGGTTTCAGGGATTATGAAAAAGATGCGCCCATCACCGTGCTGGGTTGTACCCAGGCAAGGCTTGTTGGTAAGTTGTCCTCAAGAAAGGAGAACAGAGCATGTCCGGGAAGCTTTGATAATGTTCATGAATTGGGTGCCCTGAAACTGCAGAATTTAGGTGTTTGAAAAACCTTTGCAAACTCCAGCAGGCCCTCTCTTTCAAAGGAAAACTTGTCTCCTTCAGCTGCTGTGGCTGAAGAAAAGACAATGCACAAAGTCCAGAGCACGGAATGAAATCAGAGCCATCAGCATTCTCCACGCACTGGAAGATGCTGTTGTTGTTTCCAGGGTTCTCCCACTCACCCCCCACATCCCTGTCCCTGACTTCTGAGCCTTCTGGTTTGTGTAGAGACAAAAAAATCATTCTACAGCCAAAGAGCACATAGTGAGCATTGTGAGCCTTAAAGATAAAAGCTTCTGAGAGGAGCAGAGTCATAGAATGGTTTGGGTTGGAAGGGACCTTAAAGATCATCTAGTTCCAACCCCCCTGCCAAGGGCAGGGACACCTCCAACTAGAACAGGTTGCTCAGCGCCTCATCCAGCCTGGCCTTAAACACCTCCAGGGATTGAGGGGGCATCCACAACCTCTCTGGGAAACCTCTTCCAGTATTTCACCACCCTCACTGTAAAGGATTTCTTTCCTATCTCCAGCCTAAATTTCCCTTCTTCCAATTTGCATCCATTACTCCTAGTCCTTCCATCCTAAACCCTTTTTGTCTTACCCCAGGCTTTCTGTAGCCCCCCCCTTCAGGTACTGAGAAGCTACTATGAGCTCCCCCTTGAGTCCTCTCTTCTGCAAGCCCAACTCCTTCAGCCTGTCCTCTTAGCATTCTCTCAAATTCAAATCCTTCAGAGTGCTTTTGCATTGGTCCCAGTCAAACTAGGGCAGCTAAAATTATACTTGCTTTTTAAATGAAAAAAATAAATTAATATAAAATAATCACTGTAGGACAGCAGGAGGCTCAGCCTCCTGGCCACATGGCATCAGGGCTCACAATATGCACATAACAGAAGGTGACTCTGGGAGCAATGGCAGCACACGCTGCTGGTGTCACTCAATGGGTTGGAGCACGCAGCTGCAGACATGACCCAGAAGCCATCAACCTGCCAGCATGGCCCTGACGTGCCAGCCATCTGCAGGCAACCACTCCCCTCTACTTGACCTTGACAATTGCCAGAGCTGATGACTGAAGCCCCAGTGTGATGGAGGGCTATTAGATGTGCCACTCCTTCTAAGTTATGCCACTGAAAATAGTTGCAGCCATCATTACATACATGAAGTCAAGGTTAATAACCCCTTCCTGCTCACACTTCTTTGTTTTGCCTCTTCCAACTCCTGAAGGGGGACTATAGAAAGGCAGGGGTAAGATTCAGTAGGATATGTGATAGAAGGACTAGGAATAATGGATGTAAATTGGAAGAGGGGGGATTCAGGCCAGATATAACAAATAAATTCTTTACTGTGAGGGTGGTGAGACACTGGAAGAGGTTGCCCAGAGAGGCTGTGGATGCCTCCTCAATCTCTGGAGGTGTTTAAGGCCAGGCTGGATGAGGCATTGAGCAACCTGATCTAGTGGGAGGCATCCTTGCCCATGACAGGGGGGTTGGAACTAGATGATCTTGAAGGTCCCTTCCAATCCAACCCAAACTATTCTATGATTCTTACTACGAGTCTCTGCAACACTGAACAGATTCCTGTTCTCATTTGCTTCCCTTAGGCACTGCAAGAATATTAATAACCCTAATAATGCAGTTGATTCTTATCTCATTTTCAGTGATCTTCCACCTGTGTAATGAAATGATAATTTATATTAGCACAGAATCATGCCAGTTGAATTAAATTGGGTTTGAGTCAAGTCGAATCACTCTGATTTATGGGCTCATAAATGAAATTAAATTCAAGCTCTTCAGTTTTTCCTCAGCATTTTGTTTGCTTTTTTTGGCTAAACCAAAGAGAAGCTTCTTCAGCTTCTTCAGATACCCTGCACACTGCTGTTATAACCCCAGTTGACTAGTTTTAATCATGGGTGTTGAAACTTGCTTGCAGGTGAAGCCTTGCTAGAAACAAATACCATTGTAGACTACATCTACAGCTCCCCCTCCCTACGGTGTGTCCAGACAGCACACAATATCCTGAAAGGTAAGAACCCAACAAGCAGGAAAGGCTGCTTCTCCTCAGTCTCTGGGAAAACACACTGCCAACCAGATAAAAGGGAGCCTGGCATGGGACACCCAAGTATATGGTAATTTGGGGTGAGGATTACATACATTATATGCCAGGTACATCTATCAAATACTTCATCTTTCATATCTACTGTTAATCAACTGACTAACTGGAGGGGAAAAAATGCAATTAAAATGCAGTTTGAAGCTGCAAAGCCTGGCTGGTTTCCTCCCCAGCTATTTCCAATGATAACTGACCTCCTTTTTCACTTCCCCAGGTATGCAACAAGAGAACAATCTAAAAATTCGAGTTGAGCCTGGCTTGTTTGAATGGACCAAGTGGGTCTCTGGGAGCACATTACCTGCCTGGATACCCCCTGTGGATTTAGCTGCAGCTACTCTAAGTGTTGATACAACCTACAGGTAGCAGAAAGCGGGGGGTGAGAGGGTCTTGCAATGCTTTTTGGCTTTAATTTTCAAGTGTAATGCTTAAGTTTTTTAATTTAAGCAGTGACTTCTGAGGCTCACAGAATAAACTCAAGGAAGGCTTTTATGGCTGCACCAAGACACCAGGAAACACTAGCATTTTTGGTGACACCATGAGAACCATGTGTTTAAGAACCCTCGAGCAGAATAAGCAGTTAAAATATTAAAAGGGATAAAAAGGAGGAAAACAAAGGGGGGGAAAAAAAGGCAGTTAGCATTTTCCCCAACTAAATTAAGTAGAAATGGTTTAAAAACCATCAGAGTGGTCCTGAAACAAGATGCAGTTCTGGGTATTTGGGGAATGAGAAGAGTTAAACAGATACATGCAGATGTATTGTAACTTGCTTTTAGAACTTTACCCCTTCTACCAACATACCATTACTTATTTTTCTGTTCACAGACCTCATATTCCTGTCAGCAAGTTAGTGGTTTCAGAATCTTATGATTCATACATAAGTAGAAGCTACCAAGTAACAAAAGAAATCATCAGTGAATGTAAAGGTAAAGGTAAGTGGTACCAAGGAGGTAAAAAAAACCCAAAAACCAAGAAAAGATTCTTGGGAGGCAAATGTTGGTAATTCCTGACCAGTCCTTTCTTCTTTAAGGGGTGAATCCCCATACCTAATCCCTCATCCCCTCTCCCATGTGCACTGGGAACTCCTGGATATAACAAACTGAAGCAATTTTCAACATTTCAAATGGCCTGCTTGATCTTGGGCACCAAGCCCTAACGCTGGCTTCATCTCCCTCCTTTCTCAGCCTGCATTTCTCACTTTATTTCAGGAAACAACATCCTGATTGTGGCACATGCATCCTCCCTGGAGGCTTGTACCTGCCAGCTCCAAGGGCTGTCGCCGCAGAACTCCAAGGACTTTGTGCAGATGGTCCGAAAGGTAATTAACTGCCAAGGAGTCAAAGCTCTCTGCCTTTACAATGAGGAAAGTGATTTGCAATCTGCTCAACCAGGCAGAGGACACCTCTCAGCTGATCATTACACCTATTACAGATTTTTACCCATTTCAGAAGTCAGGAGAATAAGGCAGATTGGTTTAAAAGGCTTATCTTCACATGTCAGCATGGGATCATGCACCTACAAACTAGAGATTAGTGAGTCTGCTTTGTGGTTGAGGCAGTACAGACTCCCACAATGCCAAAGAAATCCCCTAACCACAGCAAACAGGGCACTTCTGCCCAACTATTCCCTTATCACTTCACTCTGAAGAGCTCTTAATCATGAGAGAAAAGAGCTAGAGATTATTTTGCATGTTTGGAGGTGCACAAAGTCTGGCTGTTACACCTAAGTCCTACCAATCATCCTTTGAAAACTGATTTTTGGGAAAGAGTAGTGAAATGCTCTAGTGGCACAAGAAAACTTCAGCCTTTAGAATCATAGAATAGTTTGGAAGGGACCTTAAAGATCATCGAGTTCCAACCCCCCTGCCATAGGCAGGGACACCTCCCACTACATCAGGCTGCTCAGTGCCTTGTCCAGCCTGGTCTTCAACACCTCCAGAGATGGGGCATCCACAACCTCCCTGGGCAACCTGTTCCAGTATTTCACCACCCTCACTGTAAAGAATTTCTTCTTTATACAGCTCGATCCCTGCTCATTCCCTGTATTTCCACCTCTTTTCATACAGATTCCATACTTGGGCTTTTGTTCATGTGAAGAACTGGGAGACACAGGTGTTTGGCAGCTTACGGACCCCCCCATCCTTCCCCTCACACATGGACCAACTGGAGGCTTTAACTGGAGAGAAACCCTACTACAAGAATAGGCAGAGCTACATGAGCAGGAAAACCCATGGCCTTTCTAAGCGTTGCAGAATGTCTCTTCTTTCTTGTGTTTATTGACAGTGGAAAAAATAGTCACAGTATGTTCAGTGGATCACACAAACAGCTGTCCTAGCATATCTCTCACAGCCACAGTCACGCAAATACTCTCATGTACAACCAGGCAGATACAAAAGAGATGATGGAAATAAATATTAAAATACAGATTGAAGCTCTTGCACCACAGGGAATCTCTGTTTAGTCAGTAGCTTGAGTAGATTTTTCTCACCCTTGAATGGAGCTTCAGTAACACCAGTAACTTTCACTGCCTTCTGCACTGCATTAGAAACAACTTAGCACTGTGTAAAAGTCAAGCTCTCAGGATGCTGGGGTTATTTTTCACTACTATTTTTGCAAAGCATTAGCAGGCTTGTTCAGGACCACACGTTGAGACCCCCTCCTCACTCACCACCCCCACGTAAAGTGCATTACTGTGAGTAGAAAGAGAGTCCAGCCTTGCCTCTGTGACCAGCACCAGATCATTCCTCTATTTGAGCTCTGTATTAGGGGTGCTGTGGGTGCAAAGACTGACTGATGGTGCTCTGCATCAGAGGAAAATACTGAATGTTATGAAGAGATGAAGTTTGTGCATCAAAAGACAGCATCATTGTGAACTAAAACCAGGAGCAGTTTCATTTAATTGCCAATGAAATAAGCTTATTCCAAGTAAACCTGAAGGATTGAGAAAGCTGGGCTTTGGTTGTTTCCTTTAAGTTATTGAAATCCACCCTTGGGCACAGACCCAGCTTGAAGTGTTAGTGTCATTCAACTCTCTTCACAAGACCCTGAGTAAAGGTTTCCCCCCCTATACCAAGATTTTGTGCTGCTCATTTACACAGTGGTGGCTTTCCATCCCTTGTGAGCTTTTCTGTCCACCCTGGTGAGGTTCTGCAGCTGCCTTCAAGAGCTAATGATAAATCAAAGCAATGAAATTCAGCCACTGCTGCATGCTTTACTTCCTCTTCCTTAATTCCCAAGTGCCATCTCTCATAAAGACAAAGCAGAGCTGAAAAACCAGTACACTTAAATTTAGGAGCAACATATTTTGGCCTTTTAAGATGTTTATTTATCTGGTGGGGGAAGGATTATGTTTTGAGAAGGGGAAGAGAAGGGTTTCCATCCACAGCTAATATTGTTGGAATCACAAGAAGTGTCCTCATAGTGCAACAGCCTGCAAGATCCCAACACCAGCTGCTTCACAGGAGAATGCAAAATGCACTGCAGTGGGGAGATTATGTATAGATTGACCTCAGAGCAGGTTACTTTTTGATTAATATCATCCTAAGTCATCAGCCTTGGGTCAGAGAGTTTCTGCAGACATTTGTACAGGTCCTATCAGTGTGAGCTCACTGAGAGAGGGGCCCCTTCATCCTAAATGAGGCAAAGAGGTTTGAATGTAACAAATCTTAAGGGATTTCAGCTTAGCTTTGCCTCTAGGTTTTGTTGAGCTTGCCCAGGAGAGCACACCACAGCCTGTCCAGGTTCTGCATCCACAGAGAGCCCTTCCTGTGCAATATGTACATCATCAAAATCCATAACAATAATCCATTATTTATACATTTATGACTATGTAATACATAGTAGGCTGTTCATAAGTGCATTATTATACCAGGGATGTATACTGAAGTGTCAGGGAGATAACTTATGAGATGGCAGGAGAAACTGCTCCCCATGCAGTTAGACTGCTGTCACTTTAGTTTTTAACTGTAATTTAAACTATTTTTGGCTGTGTACAGACATTGCAAAGCGTGTTTCTGGCTTGGTTTCCTCCATGCTCACTCACTGCAAATTCAGAGAAGAGTTTAAAACTAAATAAATAGGATGACAATCACACCAAAACTTACTTGCTTGTTGATGGCACATGTAATTCTCCAGGCTGGTTTTCCTTCCATGTGATTTGAGGCAACAAATATTTCCTATACAGAATAGTGGAGGCTGCTCAGGTCCTACTGCAATTAATAGACATTAAAAGGAATTGATTTAAATGGAAGCATGAAAAAGAGGAAACAAAACCTGAATGCACAATCTGAATATTGTACTAACTTATCTTTGCATATAGTAAGTAATATAGGAAAGTGCTCTGTTGGAGAAGGTAGATGTTAAAATAGTCTCTTCTTTAAAAAAAATTATTATATTTTTGGATGTTTGGGAAAGTATTTTGACAATTGTAGTCTTATCTCAATTTAGATTTTTCAGGTGCCAGGAGTCTCAGAAAGACAAATATTATTTTCTTCTAGCATTTTGATTTCTCCTAGGGGTTTTATATTAAGTAGTCTCATGTTGATAAGGCTTACTGCAAGGAGGGTGGGGGGAGGAAAAAAAAAAGGTCCTTTTAAATTTTAATGGAGATGTTAAGAATTCAAAGCAATTGCTGCTTCACTTTCACTCCATTGCTGCTCATTAATGTGTATTTAATGTGTTTTGTCCCAGAACATTAGGCTTGTTCTATCTAAAGTGCATGCAGGTCTTTTCCTTGTCCTTACTGTGAACTGTATCAGATCCCAAAAGTTTGAGTATAGGAGGCAAAACAGCAATTCTAAGATTTTTCCCTTCTCTTCCTAATTAAGGAATGAAGCTGGAAATCCACCAAGAATAATTTGCTGATTCAGTACTTCCATAAACTGCATAACTTAAGGGCTGGGCTAGAAAAATACAAGCAGCAGCAAAGCACAGAATCACCCCCCCCAAAAAAAAAACTCCTCCCCACCTGGCCACTGACTTAAGGAGAAATTTGGAGGACCTCGGTCTGTGCAGGATAGAGCCCTTCCAGTCCTGATTTAAGAAATACATGCAGAAGTAGAGCAAGATTGAGTGTCTGACTGTATCCACGAGTTCATTTTAAAAAGAGAGGGGATTAGATAGTTGAGTTAGGCTGTAGTCAACTAACCCTCATTTACACACAGAGCTGTGATGCTTTACAGCTTCAAATGTATTGAAATTATGTACAAAAAACTATTCCTTAGAGAGAGAGAGAGAGTCTCAAGTGGTTTGGTCTGTGGGTTTTGATATTTTTGTTTTTAATTATGGTGGTAGCAGGCATTCTTAAAATGGCAAATGAATATTAAAGAAATGAATCATTAAGTGTGATTGGTTGCATACACTCTAAATCACTACTTACTTCTCACCACTTCCTCAAATACTTGTTCCCTGGGGAATACTCATGAACCATACATCCTATTATCACAGAAAATACACAGCCAGTTCCTCTCTATTACTTCCCATTAAAATGTATTTTCTGAAGTTTATCTCTGTGGACATCTCTTAAAACTTGATGTTATCAATGGATACTTTTTTTTTATTTTAAATATGTTGTATCATTCTGTTTATTATGGTTTTTAATGTGAGCAGATTGTATTTATTTGAGAAAAAAAATGTTTGCTGTTTTAAAAAAACCCCAATAATTGTATTGCCAAAAATAGCTGTAATTACCTGTGACATCTGTATTTTTTTATTTTGGGGGGGGGGTGGGTTGGTTGGTTGTTTTTAATCTCAGTTTCAAGTGCTAACAACTGTTAAAACAACCACTGCATTTCAATTGGCTTATTACATTAAATGGATTTGTTGAAAGTCAGAAAATAATGTCTCCTAGATAACTTAATAAAGGTAGCACACAGCCACACCTTGCCCTTCCTATTTCAATTTTCCCTTCAAGTGTGTTGGACCTTACCAGAGAGAATTTTTTAAAAATATCTTCATTGAAGTGCCAAGGAATATTTTCAATGGCTCCAGTGAGACATATATAAGAAAAAGCACTTGAGTGCAGCTCTGAAGAGAAAGACTTGGGGGTGTCAGTTGATGACAAACTCAACAAGAGCCAGCAGTGTGCACTCACAGCCAAGAAGGCACCAACCAAATCCTGGGTTGCATCAAGAGGAGTGTGACCAGCAGGGACACAGAGGTGATTTTACCCCTCTACTCGGCACTGGTGAGACCCCACCTGGAGTTACTGTGTCCAGTTCTGGAGCCCTCAACACAGGAGGGACATTGAGCTGTTGGAGAGGGTCCAGAGAAGGGCCACGAAGATGATCAAAGGGTTGGAGCAACTGAGGACAGGCTGAAGGAGTTGGGGTTGTTCAGCCTGGAGAAGAGAAGGCTCAGAGGGGACCTCAGAGTAACTTCTCAGTACCTGAGGGGGTCCTACAGAAAGGCAGGGGAAGGAATTTTTAACATCATATCAGATGGGAGAACTAGAAACAATGGATATAAATTAGAGGGGGATAGATTTAGACTAGACAGAAGAAAGAAATTCTTTACAGTGAGGGTGGTGAAATACTGGAACAGGTTGCCCAGGGAGGTTGTGGATGCCCCCTCTCTGGAGGTGTTCAAGACCAGGCTGGACAAGGCACTGGGCAGCCTGGTGTAGTGGGAGGTGTCCCTGCCTATGGCAGGGGGGTTGGAACTCAATGATCTTTAAGGTCCCTTCCAGCCCAAACTATTCTATGATTCTATGATTCTATGACTTACGCCTTGAGGACAACTCTCCTGGGACCTTAAAGCAAAAAAGCTATGAGGGCTGGTTCTTAGGGTTGCAGTGTCAGCCTCACCATCTCCCATTTGGAGATGCCCATCTGGATGGGATTTAAGCCTCAAACACACCAAGGAGAAAAGGGGATGCGAGTTTTTCTTCCCTCCACTAAAGATGAAGTTCATTTATCTGACAGCAGATGGCACAAAACCATCTCAAGTCTGGTTTCCTTGCTCTGACACAGAGACGAAGGTTTCCCTCTGGGTTGGAGGTCGGTGGCTTCAGTGTTACTGCTGCTTGATGGCTTTTCCCCCAGAGTATTTTACTGTCAGCCCTTTTAACCTTTATCTGTCCCCATATACATCCCCCATGCGTGGATGAGTTAGAGGGGGTGCAAAGTGAAATTCCCCTAGTCCTGTTGCCCACCAGTTCCATTTTACAGACTGAGGTCAGCAGCCACCAGTATGTGGGAGAGGTGAGAAGAGTGGAACAGCAGAAGGGAGGCAGAGACCCCAGCAGTGATGAAATCATGGCAAATCTACTCCCCCCTGTGCTGAAAAGGGACAGCACAGCAGCAAGAGGAAGCCAGCACANAGGGAGGCAGAGACCCCAGCAGTGATGAAATCATGGCAAATCTACTCCCCCCTGTGCTGAAAAGGGACAGCACAGCAGCAAGAGGAAGCCAGCACAGACCAACTTGCATCCACACCACAACATGACTTTCACCAGGGTGCTGCACATCATGGCTCTGCTCCTGATGCAAGGTAAGCTCTTGCACTATCTCCTGAGCTTCAGCACACCATGTGCAAGGTAGCTTTTCTTTTGTGCTCTAGTGACAAGTCTGTCTTGCTTCCCAGTTTCCAAAACATACTGGTGCTGAATTCCAGCTGACTCCTAAACCCAGTATCTCTAATGCAAATTCACTTCCTTACAAGCCAGTCATGGTGAAGTATTGGGAAATCAAAACATTGTCTCTTAAAGTTGGCTAGTGGGTCACTGCTTTCTTTCTATGGCTTGAATATCTGTGTATGCCTTTGTTTATGTATTGTGTAAAAAGAGGTTTGTACAAAGAAGTTTTAGGCATTTAGAAAGCTCCTGCAACGTACTTAGAAAATTAAAAGCACTTTAACTACTCGATCTCCTAACCCCTAATAGAGGATGTAAATTGGAAGAGGGGAGATTCAGGCTAGATATAAGAAATTCTTTAGGGTGAGGATGGAACAGGCTGCCCAGAGAGGTTGTGGATTCCCCCCCTCTGGAGGTGTTTAAGGCCAGGCTGGATGAGGCACTGAGCTACCTGGTCTAGTGGGAGGTGTCCCTGCCCATGGGAGAAGGGTTGGAACTAGATGATTTTTAAGGTCCCTTCCAGCCCAAACTATTCTATGTAGCTTATCCCTATTTTGCTAACCTCTTTTAAATAGAGTGTGTACGAAGAAGAAAATGTATAAAAACTACAGTTTTAAAGCTAACTTTGAAATGATGCATTGAATGCCTATCACTGCAGATGCTCTGTACACCTTCTGAAGGCTAAAACAATAACAAGTAGAGGCAGAAGCCATTTTGCTCCATTGCACCTTGCAATTTCTACAAAGAAAGTGCTGTCCATCCTTGCCAAGAAGGTGGCTATATCATTGTGACTAATGGTCTGAATCAAGCCATGGTCTCTCATGGAAACTACAAATTTGCTCTGTTTTGGGGTTGCTTTTTTTCTACCTTATAAAAGCAAACACCCCCACCTTACCTCCTTCAGTCTTGCTGCTCTCACTTGAAAAGGTGTGACTTGAAAGACCCCTCATTGCTGCTAGTGACAGGAAGCCATCCCTACCAAAAAAATGCAGAAAACCACAGACAAGGCCTTCTGGGTGCCTAAAAATATTCACCTCCTGACACAGGTTTTCACAAGTATAACTCATGCAAAGATGTTTTACTTTTGCTGCCACCCCTCTTTTTGCTTCACCCTCCTCCCTCCCCCGGGCACAGATCCTGAGGAATGAGTTAAGACACTAACAACGCACAATAAAAAGGGATGAAAAATAAAAACATCCTACTACCTATTTACTTAGCTCCAGGCACAGCTCTTGGTAATTTCTCCAGGCATGTTTTTTTCTGCAGATGGCAAATCATTCGACCTTCACACCCTTGGAAAAAATAAACATCTTACATTGTTTTAACATTGTCACTTTACTTCATGTCACACTTCAGTATGGTTTGCTTTTTCCTCTCATCTCTGGCAGGGGATTTTCCAGTAGCTGGCAGTGAAATCATCACCCTAAAGGAAGGGCAAGACCTAAACCTCCACTGCACCCTGAGAGGTGATGAAAGTTCTGCCCTACAGTGGTTAAACCCTCATGGGTTTGCCATTTTTCTCAACACCCGGCGGGGTAAGTGTGAAAACTGAAGGCAACACTTTCCATGTGGGGCTGGAGGGTCACCCCAAAGTGGGCTTTCTGAGCTCCCATCCATGGCCAGTCTGACTCACCTGCTACTACCCAACCACTCAAAATGGTTTTAGATTCACCCCCTTTCTGGCAGGAAGCTGATGAAATGGAAACCCCCACAAGAGTGGTCAGGCACTAGAGCTTTTAGCAGTGAACTCTACTTACCACCAGCACCAATAGATTAGCACAAAACCTCACTCTTGCCTTATAAGAGAGGCCCTGAAAGCCCTGGAAACATTCTCTGCTCATCAGAGAGCTCAGTATAGTGCATCAACTTTCTAGAAAACATTCACTGGTACCTACAAGGAGCAGACCCTAACTTGAGGGAACAAAGTACTAGCTGCCTTAAATCACCTGAGGATTCAACTCATAATTTCAACATCTTACAGTACAATGAAGGATAAAACACCCACAAGGACTAGAGTTTGCAAAGATTTGGATCAGACACACTGAATATTTTCCTTTTGCAATACAAAACAGAATATTCTTCATTTAGAGACTCACCACTGTGAATCTCTGTCACATTTCCTCTCCAATGAGCCACAGTGAATCAGTTCCCTCTAGTCTCACCATAGCTAAAAAACCAAAAATACAAGCAAGTTACAAGCCCTATATGATTGTGTTTTCAAAATCCTATAACATTTAACCACTTCCCCAGTTTCAGTTCAATTTAAGGACAGAAAGTTACACTTTCTGTGCTGCAATTATGGGAAAAGTCCATGTGACAGGCTGGCCTGGCACTGAGGACATCCAGCAGCAAGAATGAAACAGAAATTACAAAGTTAAGAGATAGGAAAAGGAGAATGCACAGCAAAATATGTGCCCTAGGAGATGCACTCATTAAAATCAAGATAACCAGATTAGCCAAATAATAAGCAGCTAATAAAGAGTTGTGTCCTGACCATAGTGTTTATTTATATCTCACAAATATCACCAATACTCACAGCTTTCTGGATTTTGTTTTACTTACAGCTTTAAAAGATAAAAGGTACAAACTAATCCACTATTCAAAAGATGAATTATCCATCCAGCTGTCTAACATAACAGTGCACGATGAAGGAATATATAAATGCTTCCACTACAGCATCCCATTCAAAAGCAAGAAGAAGACTGTTGAGGTATTAGGTAAGTTCTTAAGAATCATAAAATGGTTTGGGTTGGAAGGGACCTTAAAGATCATCTAGTTCCAACCCCCTGCCAAAGGCAAGGACACCTCCCACTAGACCAGGTTGCTCAATGCCTCATCCAGCCTGGCCTTAAACACCTTCACAGAGGGGGCATCCACAACCTCTCTGGGCAACCACTTTCAGTGTCTCACCACCCCCACAGTAAAGAAATTCTTTCTTCTCTCCAGCCCAAATCTTTCCTCTTCCAATTTACATCCATTACTCCTAGTCATTTAGCTTAATTCCAGAGGAACATAACAACAAAGCCAACTCAACTCCAGACCTGTGTTTTTGCACACACTTATACAGTGCTTAACATCACATAAACCTGGTCTTAGCAGAGTCCCCCCCAAATCTTGCTCTGTGTAATCCATTCATAAAATTAATTAGTAATGTGTACTCTAACTGATTCCAAGTATTCTTGCTGCAGCTCCTCCTTCTAATCCAGCACTGGAAGTATCCAGAAACACAGAAGGAAGCATTACCCTGTCCTGCTACACCCAGGGATGCAAACCACAGCCCCAGATCACCTGGCTGCTGGACAATGGGATGGAGCTCTTTGGTAAGTGGTAAAGGACCAGGGAATCACTACTAACAATTCATTCTCATCAGCCTGGGATACTTTTAAAAACTTCTGGGTGATACACCTTCTGCAACACCTGAGCTGGGACTGCCATTCATTTAGTACAGGCTGACCTCCATGGTGCTGGCCTCTCAGCCCCCTGCTCCCCCCAAGGTGGCTTTTTTTAACCACCATCTCTGGAAAACAAGAGAAGTGTCTTAGCTTGAACATAGATAGAAAAGACTAAGGAAAAATACCCACAGACTGCAAAATATATAGGTGTTAAGACAACTGCATAAAGGTCTATGCTTAAAGTAACGATTGTGCTCAGGTAAAGGGGAAAAGCCGGTGGAGGACCACGTGGAAGGCAGGGCAGAGAGCTGCCCACCATTACAGGGATGAAGTGCACAGTCCTTTGAAAATAAGGTTCTAAAATCCTGTGTGCCTTTGTGAAGTTGAAGTTTTGGGCTGTGAGGGTTCTGGTGAACACTATCTGTGAAGTTATAGAGAGCCTGAGGTAGGGATATGTCACCCCTGAGTCCTCAAATAAGTTTTCCCACAGTGTTCTAGAAACAGGGCTTCTCTCAAACTTGAAACAAACTCAGTTTTGGCCTGCTAAACTACCTTATTTGTAATATCAGAACACACAGCTCTAGCACTGAACACCTAAAGACAACACATAAAGAGAACCTGGCACTTTTACACTTATTTTAATCAAAAAAAATAGCAGTGCTTACCTCTCCCTCTGAGCTCACAGCAGGATCCCAACCAGCCACCACAGCAAACCAGACCAGTGTGTGTTCCCTGGCCTTAAACAGAGCCTCAGCACCTGGGAGGGCAGTTAGGGCTGTCCCTCCCTAACTAATCTCACCTGTGGCTCCTTTAAAGAGAAAAAGATCATTTGCATGAAGAGATGCTGATGCCTCCATGGCCTCTTTGTGACTGTGACAAATTAAAATGTCAAAATTCAGACTTCCTCCACAAGCCTCTCTTTTCTCCCCCATCCATTCTCAGCCTAATCACTTACTGCAAATATTTATACTCATCATCAGAAAAGAGCTAATGCATCTTAATTACTGGCAGCACCTCAGTTCCACCAGGGGCTCAGCAGGGGCTAACCAGCTGTAATTACCAAGCCATTGCTGACAAAGATTATTTTCTTCCTGGCAAAAAACACTTCTAAATCATTTTGAGCACTTACATGACCCTGCTGGGGATGGAAAAGAGAGTTCTGGAATACTGGTCTATGTGATACAGCAAGTTATCTATAAAGGCTAATTTGGAAACAAGGAATTTGTTTTGTTTGAGAACTAAGGGTGAAACAACAGCTCAAGAGAAAGCATCAGTTTGTTTCCTGAGAATATAATAAACAAACAGTGGAAATTATTGTGCCACCAGGGGCATTCAGAATAAAGATTTGAAAAAACTCTCCTCTACCACTACTGTTCAAGCAGGTCATAGGAAAGTCATCACCCTTTATTTTTCCATATCATGCACATAAGTAGAAGTCAGTAGTAGAGCACTAGAAGCTGCAACAGACAGCATCCAGGAAAAAAAAAAAAAAAGGATTTTCATTGCTCTCTTGAATAGAAAGCACTTAAATGTTTTCTTCCAATGGGCACTTAGGTGACACCAAGCACAAGTTAGAAGCTGATGGGAAGAAATGGACCACAACCAGCACACTGACAGTCCTCACCTATGGGCCAAATTCAACAGCCAGCTGCATTGTCCACCACCAAGCATTAAGAGAAGAGCTGATGGCATCTTTCCAGTTTGAGAACCTCCCTAGAACAGGTACTGATGGCTCCCTAGCTATGGCTGTCCTAGTTTATCACTTCTAGGTGATGAAAGATGTGCAAAAGAGCAGTCAGGTGATGGGAAACAGAAGGTGGGAGGGGAGGACAGTAAATCTAACCACAGATCAGACAGAGCACCCAAACAATCTAGAGCATGAATCATATTAGAGTGGGTTTCTTTTTCATGGATCAGCTCAATGGCAAAGTGTGTCTTCTGATTTTTGGCTTGTGTTTTGGGGGGATTTCCTTTAGGATCTGAACAACTAACCAGCCTTTCTGCAGTACCAGAGGATCCAGTAGTTACCAGCTCAGCACCAACATCAACACAGCAGAACTTTCAACACAATGTCACATCAAATTGTAAGTTGGTTTTAGTTACATGAATGTACCAAATCAGGACAGAAATGCTAGTGAAAACTGTGTCATGATCCTGATTACAAATAAGCACATAACATAAAACACAGCATTTGTTGCCTGGGTGAGGAACCTTCAGTTTCACAGCCATAAAAGTGAAGTCTCTTCAGATGCAGAAAGGCATCAGCACCCAGACTGGGCACAGGGGCAGGATGGTGAGAGCCAGGCTGGGCTTTCTCTGGCCACTTATTCTGGGTGAAACTCTGCAGCAATGGTTATCAGGGCAGGCTGCAGCTTCCAGTTGCTCATCTGAGTTGTTTCCAGCAGAAGAATGATGAGGTTACTGCCCAAATCAGAAAAGTGCCTGCTTAGTGTGGCTGGTCCTGCTGAGAAAAATAGTTTAGAAATACAAGAACTCTTTGTTTATGTATGTTTAAGGGTGCTACACAAGTGATTACAAACATTGCAGCATGGATAAACAATTCCTACTTATGTTGCTAAACATGCACTCAAATCTTGACTCTTTCAACATGACTTTCACTGGGTCTGCTTTCATGGATTCATAGAAGAGTTTGGGCTGGAAGGGACCTTTAAAGGCCTTCTAGTCCAATCCCTCCACTATCAGCAGGGACATCTTTTGCTAGATCAAGCTGCTCTCAAACTGGCTGGCAGTAAAAAAAAGTAGTTCAGGATATGAGTGAAAAAGTTTTAAAATCTTCCCTAAGGACAAAAAGACATGCTCACTCCCATTTTTGCAAGCAAAGCAAAGTGAACTGGTGGACAGGGAAAACCCCAAAATGAACAAAGAGGCAAAGGTCAGCTTTGTTTTAACTCACAGAAATGCTGTTCTCCTTTCCATTCCTCCAGGGACTGAAACAGCATTCGATGGCAATGTCACAAAAGAGGAAGTTCCCAGGACAGAAGCCCCACTACAAAGTGAAAATGCAACTGAGATTTCCATCGTCACCTTTGGTATGAACCCTTTGCTTACAGCTTCCAAAAATCCAACAACATTTCTTACACCAGACTCATGCTCTCTGACCATGTATCCACCTCCAACCCTTTTGTCAGTACACTGAGTAAGTGCTGAGAAACACAACTATTTTTTAACATACACCTGCTCCTTTTACAGAGCAAGATTGGAAGCATGAAGGCATCAAAAAGAAAAGGAATGATCTCCTGCTGCCAATCTTGGTGGCTGCTCTAATTTTTGTGCTGCTCATCATTGTCCTGCTTTTTATGAGGAAACTGAAGAAAGCTCATGGAGTGTGGAAAAGAGGTGGGTGATGGTCTGATCATCTACTGGGGCAGGAGAGCTGAGGATTAAACATTGATTAAACATCCTCCTCTAATAGACAGTGACAGACCTGCTGCAACTGTTTAAGAATCCCTCAGCCCAAGCTTAGAAGCAGAGAGATGCCACAAAAGTCAAGAAAATTCATAGAATCATAGAATAGTTTGGGTTGGAAGGGACCTCAAAGATCATCAAGTTCCAACCCCCCTGCAATAGGCAGGGACACCTCCCACTAATAAACAGCAATAATGGACAAACAAAACAATAACCAAAATTGTTGCCTTAGGATGGGATTGGGATGACTTAACCCCCCTTTTTATATCTACCTCTCAGGATTTTTAAGCTCAAGGCAGACAGTAAGGAAGAGTCATGGAAAAAGTAAATCTCTTATCTTCCTTACATTTGTTTTCTGCACAGAAAATGATGTTTCAGACCAGACACTGGAGAGTTACAAATCCAAATCTAATGAGGACACTCCAGGCCATGAGAAGAATGGACATGGCTCTTGCCCCAGAACTGGACATCCAGCTGGATTTAACCAAGCAGGAAAGCACCTTATTGCCCAAAAACGCTAAAATCAAATCAGATTGTTCCCTTTTCCTAGGACTTTGCCACAGTTCCTCTCCTGCACGGTGGTACCATCACACTCTGCTGTGCAAGAACACCTCAGCACCAGTCTCCAAGGGGCTCTGACACCAAACCCTGTGGGTTCTGCAGCCTCAGCTGCCATGGGTGATACCGAGAACATG
>VZTY01007509.1:1756-12729 GCA_013400935.1 Turnix velox
TTAAAAAAAAAAAAAAAAGCAAAACCAAATCACCTTGTAACATCTGTATTGTCACACTGATTTCCTGGGCAATGATCTGATCCTTGTGGCTGAGTTAAAACACTTGGCATTCAGCCTTTTTCTTTTTCCCTCTCAGAAATGAGGTTATTATTGCCTCATAAAGCAGTGCCTGGGTGGTGTTATGAGCTAATTAATGCCTATTTAGTGTAAAGGTCTGCAGCCACCTTCCAGCCCCTACAGGCATTTTTTCTTCCTCTCCCTGACAGGACCAGATGGCATTCTGGCCAACCTTCATGCACCCTTCACGAGCCATGCACAGAATTCAAGCAATGCATCTAGCAGTTTTGGAAACACATTGCCATCACAGCTGGATAGATGCTAAAAGAGTGCCTGTTACTTCCCCACAAAATGGGAAAACTACTTCAATGAAAAGATCTAGATGAAAACTCTGCCACACTATAGTCACCTTATTAGTTTTGTGTGCTCGTTGTCTATTTTCCAGCTTTCATCACATAACAGAATGGCAAACATTTAAGTAGGGAGAGAAATACATAGCCAACAATGAAAGCTTACAGCAGGCTACAAAGGAATGGCAATCCCCACCTCACTGTACCATTTGATCATGAGATAAATCAGGATGGCAAACACAATCATGTTAAAGAGTCCCATGAATACTTTTTTCATGGGTGACAGCTCAGAATACTTTTTTCAAGATAGTTCCACTAATGGTCGCCCTGCTTGTTTTCTCTATGCACCTTTCACACTAATTTGATGTTCCAGTTAAGCTATGAACTGCCCCAGTTCCTGGTTACAGCATCAAGCCCTGCCCAGTCCACACATCAGTCACACAACCAAAGAGCAGTCCATCAAGAAATGCCATTAATCAAAAGCCATCTGAAAATTAACCAACATGAAGCTTACTTAATTTAAAACAAAGCACAAATAATTTTCCCTCAGAAAGGGTCCAGAGAAGGGCCACGAAGATGATCAAAGGGTTGGAGCAACTGCCCTATGAGGACAGGCTGAAGGAGTTGGGGTTGTTCAGCCTGCAGAAGAGAAGGCTCAGAGGGGACCTCAGAGTAACTTCTCAGTACCTGAGGGGGTCCTACAGAAAGGCAGGGGAAGGAATTTTTAACATAATATTGGATGGGAGGACTAGAAACAATGGATATAAATTAGAGGGGGATAGATTTAGACTAGACATAAGATATGATATCTTTACAGTGAGGGTGGTGAAATACTGGAACAGGTTGCCCAGGGAGGTTGTGGATGCCCCATCTCTGGAGGTGTTCAAGACTAGGCTGGACAGGGCACTGGGCAGCCTGGTCTAGTGGGAGGTGTCCCTGCCTATGGCAGGGGGGTTGGAGCTCGATGATCTTTGGGGTCCTTTCCAACCCAAACTATTCTATGATTCTATGATTCAATTGTAGAGGTTTCTGCTTTGCCACATTGCATCAGGGCTACCTTAAGGGTGAGTGCTTTGATCTTTCTCATAAGCAGTTATCATGAAGGTCCCCTTAGCTAGAACTTGAGGCAATCAAACTAACCTATTTCATTCTGGAAAGCTATATCCAGAGATATAGCCACAGAGAAAAAAAAAAATAGAGCAAAGACATATAATAATGATGAAAGAGAAAGAAACAGAAGGCAGGAGCAAAAGAGAAGAAGCAAAAGGACTGCTGTAATTTCAGCACAATTCATCAAGCTTTAAGGAGCCACTAGGATTTGCTTATGGTGATGGTGACAGAGCATCATCAAGCGGAGAAATGCAGAGGGCTCTTACTGCAGCATATGTGTCTGGCTGGCGTCCTTTTGTTTGTCAGGTACCTCGTAGTGTGGGGAAATCTTGCCAAGGCCACTGTCACTCAGCATCCTCTTTCGAACAGCGGGGTTCCACCGATCTGATATTCTGAGGAAGGAAAAAGGAAAAGCATTCATCCCTCAGAAATTCTCTCATATGCTCCACTTTGAAGTTGTCTTACACCTCCTGGTTCCCAGTATTTTTCCCACCCACCGCAAGCTAAAAAAAAAAAAGATTAATTCGCTATGAGATTGTTCCTGTAGATGAATAGCAGCATTTCTGGTTTGCCCAGGGGCTGAAGAACTTCACCATCATTATTAGGCATGGAGGACTTCAGAGTCTGGTATCAGAGAACTGATCACACAGAGAAGAATTTTGTAACTCGATCAATATAAATTTATGGCAGGATAGATACACTCAGAAGTGTGAGGAGATTGAAAAGTTTAAAGTCTATTAGTCCTGCTGTATGTTCCAGGATGCCTGATGGAGTAGATGTTATTTTACTGTCCTCCTGTTATTCCTATGGCTGCATCTGATCCTGTCCCCATCTCCTCACCTAAGATCTGCCCTCCTACACAGAATCATAGAATGGTTTGGGTTGGAAGGGACCTTAAAGATCATGTAGTTCTAGCCCCCTTGCCATGGGCAGGGACACATCCCACTAGATCAGGTTGCTCAATGCCTCATCCAGCCTTGCCTTAAACATCTCCAGGAAGGGGACATCCACAACCTCTCTGGGCAACCACTTCCAGTGTCTCACCACCCAGCCCTTCAGAAAAGGGAACCAGAAAAGAGATGCACAAATCTAATACAGCTCCTGAAGTCCAGATCCCAGCACCACTCACCCAGAGGCCTGCTCCACTACCAGATCAGGCATTCCTGGTGGTGTCCCCACCTGCTGTGACACTACCACCTCCGGGTCCAGAATAAAAATCTCGTCCTGCGAAATTTCTGTCACAAAGTGCAAATGTTCCTGTTGGAGTGATACAAGGAACAAGTAATGAACCTGTAGCATCACTGCTCTCTCCCCATGCACGCAGCTGGCTTTAACAAAGTCAAATGCACATCAGTGTCTCTGAAGAATATTCATGGGATTGTTGGTGTAATGTTTTTTTTAAGTGAACACATACATGCACAATGAACCCAAAAACATCATCAGTTTCAAGTCAGACAAGATTTCCAGCCAGCAAGTTTCACACTCACAGCAATGCTTAGAAGGATGCTACTCAGTGATTTCTACATAATTTGGCAGAATGCTGCTAGTGAACCCAAAAATTCTGCATTTCAAAAAGAGGACCAACACACAAGGTCTGCCCTCTGCTGATGGTTGACAGAATTTATATTGTTAAGGGATATTATAGAATCATAGAATAGTTTGGGTTGGAAGGGTCTTAAAGATCATCAAGTTCCAACCCCCCTGCCATAGGCAGGGACACCTCCCACTAGACCAGGCTGCTCAGTGCCCTGTCCAGCCTAGTCTTGAACACCTCCAGAGATGGGGCATCCACAACCTCCCTGGGCAACCTCTTCCAGTATTTCACCACCCTCACTGTAAAGAATTTCTTTCTTATGTCTAGTCTAAATCTATCCCCCTCTAATTTATATCCATTGTTTCTAATCCTCCCATCCGATATTATGTTAATATTTGATAAAGCACTAGTCATAATTCTCAATTCATAACATCAGCTTAATTTCCACAGTTACTCCATGTCACATGCACGATCTCAGGTGACAGAAAGCACCAGGGAGGAGATAAAATCCTTTGGTGTCACATGGATCCCCTTGGTAAAACTTGGCAAGAATGAAAAATGTAGAAAACTTGGATCTGTTAGTATTAAACAAATGGTCAACAGATATAAAAACTTCAATGAAATTACTTCAATTATATCAACTAAAAAAATGGCCCATAATTTTTTCTCTACTTTTCATGAGACATCAGGAGCATTTTGGAAATCATTTTAAGTTGTATTTGACATATCTCTAAGAAACAACAAAAAAAAAATCCACGGAAAGTGTAAATGAATAAAGATTTACCTGAGATCTATCAATGCGGTAAAAACGATCAGCAGAAGTTGCTGCAAGACAGAGAAACAACAAAGCCACAGTGATGAAAATGGTCTGAGCAGAGTTGCAAGAAGAAGATGGACTGGCCTAAAATCACCACCATCCTGTAAAACAGCCTCTGTGTCTGTGAAGTCACAGCAGTTTCACATAATCAAATTCATTCAGTATGTCCATATTCTTATCCCATTCCATGGTGAATTTATAGGTGAGGCTTAACAAAACAGTATTAACTGATATTACTAACTTGAAAATAAATGTTCTAAAACTTATAAAATTAATTTTACACTTATAAGTAGAATTGAATATGTTAAAAATGTGACAGAAGAAGTTCAGTTGTTCCAGTGAGAGTGTAGTAGGCACATGATGAAATTGATGGACCTAATAGGATTCATTCAAATTTTGATTATAAAGAACAATAACATGCTTGGGAGATCTTTGTTAACCAAATGCATGACTACAGATATTCACCCAAATTTACCAAGAAAAAATTATGCTACTCATGAAAAACACAAGAAAATAGGGAAGATTCACAAATAAAGAACCTATCATGAATCACATCACTACCAAATAATATATATCATTAAATCCAGAAGTATTTCATCACCTATTGCAGCAGATGGGATTTTTTGGGTTTGTTTCTGCTTTGCATTTAGTTTGGCCAGTGAAATCAGATCAGGTCATTCTGGAGTTTTAACATGAGAGCATTGTAGTGTTGTAGTTTTTAGCACTGCAAAGGACAAAACCTAAATGCATCTACCTACCCAGCTTTCTCCAAAACCCAAGCAGATTCTCAATATGGCTCTTATCAGTTTCCCCCATGAGATACAAGGAAGAGTGATTAGAAATTGCCAAGGAAAAATTGTTTTTCTTTAGAGCAATAAAAATTTCAGTCCCCACATGCTGTTGCAAAAGCAGAAGCCATCCATCTTAACTTCTAATTCCAGAGCCTGATACAAACCCTACATAAGCCATAAGGGTCAACTGCAAGTGCAGCTCTCCAAGGAGTTACAATAAACACAGTCTTATGAGGAAAGGGAGGCACTTTTCTGTCACCTAAATACTATGGTAGTTAAAGAGAAACCATAGCAAATGAAACAGCTTTACCAGCAGCATCATGTTGCCACAACCAGGCACTGCCATGCAACAAGTGCTGCTCATTACAGCAGAGACACTAATAAATACCAAGCCCTTAACTACCCTTAGCAGACCATGACTCCTTAGGGTAACAAATCTAAGGCAGGCACTTGGATTGATTTATGAAGGGCTTGTTTTGTTTTTGAGTGCAAAGGTGGGCAATCAGCTCCTCTCTTAGCCTGCTCAGTGTAACAAGAAGGAAGAGTTACCCCTCCACAGTAATACTCTCAGATGTGCACACTAGAAGCAAGCTGCATGCTGGGGACAGGAGAAGGGAGATGCACTTACCGTCTAGGAAGCACCATCTAGGAGAGAGCCTCTGAACAGAAAGTACTCTGGGGAAAGAGCTTTCTTGGTCCTGGATAGGGTAGGGAAACCACATTAAAAATAACAAACTTTTTTCTCCGAAAAGGACAGTTTTCTAACCTCTACTTCTTTCATTTCACTCTACTGACACTGCACAACGTGCAAAACCTACAAAAGCCACCCTCACTGACTGTGTCTGACTGTGATATAGATTCATGCAAATTAACAAACTTAGCTTCTGACAAATCCTTAGCAATCCTCTTCCCTTTCAGCTCAGCAGTACCAGAAAGTTTTATATTAAACACAGCTTCCTCAACTGCCTACAGCACCTTTGTTTTTGGGGACATGGGAACAGAGAGAGGTAAGAGGTAGAAAAGATACATATCAGTACACAACAGACACAAACAAGTTCTGAGTTCATTCCTTCTGTGCCTTTCAACTTATTTTATTGTAGTTCATTCTTGTTACACACTTTCCCACCTGTAATGATTTGCCACTAAAATCAATTGCCCATTTCATCAGCCCTTAGTGCACATGAGGGTAAAAGAAATGTTGTTCTCTGCATCCAGAGCACAGAGATAACAGATTTGGGATCCAACATCACCAGCCAAGCAAGGAGACATCCTACATCAACATCTACCCACTCTGGCTAAAGAGATGGGCTCCCTGGAATCCAGTGAACCAAATGAAATGACTGGTGAGNGTCTGGCTAAAGACATGGGCTCCCTGGAATCCAGTGGATATTTTCTCAGGAACCAAATGAAATGACTGGTGAGGAATTCAAGCCCTCATCCTTTGTCTGACCTGCCCTCACTCAAAGCTGGAGGGGCAAAAGGGATCTCAGAAAGCAGAGTGTGGTCATGGCTCTGCCAGAGGATGGCCAGCCCTCTTCCTAAGGACACCAGAAACCAACATTTAAGCACAAACAGACAAAACACAACTCAAAAAATCTGTGTTGTGTCAGATTCTGTCCTTATTTACATCTTAAGCAGTAAAAACAGCACATTTGCAAATGATGTAAATCTGGGCACATACTGGCTCAAGGTTTAATTTCACTTCTCCTTCAGGCAACAAACTACAGAGTGGTTTGATAAATTACAAGGCAAGAAAAGAAAAAGTAGAAGTGATGGGGAGGAAAGGTACCTGTGAGAGAAGTATTGCTGTGCACAGAAAGCACAGAATGTGAATAAGGTATGTGTACATCTATTTATAAAATGGCTACAGACTGGGGAAATCACACCAGGGTACAATGTTATCTCCCTGGGACTTCTCAGGATATCACACAGGAACCCAGCACCTTTCCTGACACCAGGATTCAGGACAAATTATTTTAATCTTGGAAATTGGACAGCTCTATGAAGTGAGCATTTTTTCTGAAAGTCCAGTTCGAGAAAATAAAATGTCTGTCTGAAAGAGTGAGTCCCCAAAAGATTTCAAACAATCAAGGGTGTTTAGCCAGGAAGGGCAACATCTAGCATCTAGCATAACATAGAAATTCATCACTCCAGCCTGACCTACAACAAACCTTTCAGAAAGGCACACAGCCTAAGGGAGAGATCCTGAGTGACACAAAACAGCACTCCCTCAAGTAGCTGGCACCATGCACAGGGTTGAAGGAGGAAAATGAGGATGCTTTGCACACAAGAAGAGGGAAATGAGAGTTTACTGTGTATCTAACATATCCAACATTTGGAAAAATTCATGCAGATTCTCAAAGGTCCATAATTTCTTATATATTTATCTTCTGCTTTTATGGAGTATTTTTTGTATTATTCAGAAAACATAAAAGTAGCAGCAATTTCTCATCATTTTACCTCACACCTTTACAAATCTGATGGATTTCAGAAATATTACTTATCTGAGTAGCCATGTGTGTGGAAAAGAAAAAAACATATATAGAGAGAGACAGAAAAATGGGAGTTTCATCAGTTCAATTCTGCAGACTGCCCAGACATGTGTCAGTAAGGTCATGGGGAAGAACAGTTTGCTTTCTTCAGCCTTAGGAAAAAATACTCAATCCTTCTTCAGCCTTAGAAAAAATTACTCAATCCTTCAATGCTGAAGGAAGTTGTCATCTCACCCTGACCAGGTAAAAAAACTTTCCAAATTGATTACAGATTACCCACTTAGAGGCAAGTACCACTCTTTGATTTTCATAAAGGTATCTGACACTTTTTCAGCCACCTCAGGAAAAAAACAAGGTCACCTAATGTTACATAGATAGCACAAGTTCATGTTTTCCCCAGCTCCTTGGTCAGGAGGTTGACTGCATGCAATATGGACTGTTTCCAAGCAGCTGTGATGATGATTAACATTTTGATGGATACTAATTTCTCAGCCAGGTGAATGCATATCAGTGCCTGGCATGATGCTGCTACAAAATGTTACTAAATTTCATTTGGCATCATGTCATCTTCTGTGGGATTCATCTTACCAGCTTTTGCCCTTGGGATACTTCTATTACTGCCTTTGCTTTCTGTGATCCAGGACACAAAATTAAAGGCAACTCCAGACAACTTGTCTGTTTGTCTCCCCAGTACCCTAGAGTCTGGCTATTGTTTTGGCAACAAGCCTTGCCTGATAAGTCACTGTAGCAACTTACAGACTTTGATTGACTATAAAAATAAAGACCTATGTATATATATCTTCTGATACAGGATACCTCCATCTACAGATACAAAAATGAAACAGCCTCAATTCTCTTCCATACTCAAACTCGTGGATTTTACTTCATCTCTTAAACTATTCTCTGATGTATAGTATTTTGTTCCCAACCTCTGTGCATTACAGGAGAGATAAAGATGGTAACAACATAACAGTCCAGAAGTAAAGTTTACCTGCACATGAGGAGCAATATTACCTAACCCATCAAATATAAAATACACTTTATGTCCTTCTCTAAAATATGGTCTTGTGGAGTTATGGGATGCCTAGGTTTGCTTGTACCCAACAAGGGCTTCCTAAAATCCACTGCATTTGCCAATGTCTGTGTATCTACATCTTTATGTATCTTAATATTTAGCCCACTGTTGTTGAGAGGTCAGAACTGGGACATGAAGGACAGAAGGAAGAAAACATTCAAAGATGTCACTTAGATCTACTAAAAAGGTAGACAGTACAAAGAAGATATCTGTAGATCTGGCAGAGCACATAATTGGGAAAATTAAGACAGGAATAATACTGATAAATGTAAATTCAAGTCATAAATTCCATACGGCCATATTCTCTTTCCAAGACTTCATTATAGCTGCAGAACTAGCTGGGGAACTCTCAGGCCCATGAAAATTGGATTTTGTAAGCATTAAACTCATTAGAGAAGCAAAACAATGTAAAAAAAATTCTAGCTTCATTTTTCTCATTTGCACATGGGCTTGCTGATGTTCTTTCTGCTGACTGTCCATGTTTTGAGCTGCAGATGAATCACATGTGAGAACTGCATTTATGAGACCTAAAAGTACCCATGATACCTCATTAGTAGAGGTAAGAAGACAGTTTCATCAACCCAAATACCTTATTCATGCCTTTTATCCTCTTTTTTCACTTTCTGAAATAGACAGCAGGATACCAACAAACATGGAACAAATTAACCTAACAAGACAGTATGTAGAAAGGACCCACTGAGAATAAAACAATATTTGAAGAATCCAGGATAAGCAAGTACTGAAGATAAAACACAGAAGGGGGGTGCATTCAAAATGCAGCATCATAAAATATTGATAGCATGTTAGGGATTTCACACAGATGTGCACTGAAGAAGAAGGCTAGGCAATTAATTTAAGTACTTCTTCTAACTGCAGATGTTAGAGTCAAATATGGAGCTGATTTCTGACATTTCATACACTCTTTAGGCCCTCTCTATACATGCAGATTTGGTTATTCATTTTGCCTCAGGCAGTTCCCTGCATATGGAACAGCCAGCAGCCACTTAGGTTAATTTATAATGAGTGGGACAGAATAATACAAGCTGTTTTATTAGGCAATTCACTAGACACTAGCACTGCTCTAAAACTCAGTTCCAGGACAATGATTGATGCAAATGTCAAAAATATGGGGTAAAAATTGGACAGAAAAAAATGCAGAAACAAATCACGAGCTGGTATGAACAAGGCAACTCCAGGAAAATTAACCAAATTAGATTTTCTCAGTTTCCTCCTGCTTTCAGTGCATTTAACCTTGAACTGACAAAACTGGAACTCTGTATCACCCAGGTAGCCATTAGGACCCAAGAAATTTTCTACAGTTTCAACACAATGGGTTCCTATCAACTGGATCACCTTGAACTCATTCCTGCTGATCCCAAAAAGACTAGCAATGTTAAATCTAGGAAAAGATCATCAACACCAGGCAAACCTGTTTTGTAATCCTGTGCCCAGATCATCGCTTGCATCAAGTCTCTGCACTCATGTCAGATCAGCTCAAGAGTCACTAGTCTCTTAAATACTCCCAGTTTATGCTCTCCACAGCTCAATAATAGAAGAAACCATTCTTCAAAAATACTTCCAACCACAAAGTTCTGTTGTAAAATGCTCAGAGATTTTAAAAATCTAGCCTAAATCCTAAAATTAGAATCTGTTGGTCACATGCAAACAACATATTTGTGCCAGAATAGATGGAAAAAAATAAATACTTTGAGAATTATATTGAACCCATGGTAGATGACTGTCTTGCATGGAATTACTATGAGGTAAGGCCTGTTAGCACACACTTTTTCTCAGTGATTATTAAAGCTGTGCAATGTAACATGTTATTGTTCAGTTTCTCATTCAGAGAAACAATTTTGCTTTTTCCATTTGTCCTCCTGGACACATTTTTTTTCATCCCTTCGAGACACAAGTTACTGATACTTCAGAATAACTCACATCATCATGCTGTGCTAATTTGAAATATTATTCCTAAGGTTTGCAAGGAGAAGGATTGTCCCAGGGAAGGCAGAATTAACCTCCAAGATTTGAGGGCGAATGATAATTCAGAAATTCACCTAGCATATGAATATCTAAAAAAAGAAAAGGTAAGAAAAGAAAGCTTGTGTTGAAATGCAAAGAGTACAGTCCACATCATTAAGTTTCTGTTTGATCTTATACTAAAAGGAAACCTTACCTGGTAATGAACTCTCTGTGTAGTAGAAGTTACCGTCTGTAGATCCTAGTAGGAAAATCAAAGACACACCAAAGATTTAAACAACAAAAAGCCACAAGAGTTGTCTGCAGTTCCACTGTCTGAAATTGATGGCTACAAAGCAATTTTGCACATGGTTTCTCACTGAAACAAACACCACGGAATAGTCTTGGAAAACTTACTTCAAAGTTTAGATTTGCATACAGCTTTTCAGAAAAATGCTTTTAAAAACATAATGTTCATACTTCTTTATCATATCACAGAAGGATTCAAAACGATATCTAAATACAGGCTATCAACAGTAAGTTAAAAGATGCAATAACTCCTAAATATTTTTTGCAAATATTTTTGACTCAATGAGGAGACCAGCTCCAGTGGAGGCAGTCCATGCTGGGGAAGGGAATCTCAGCAAAAAAGAGCTGTTGAAAAGCTCATTTTGGCAGCTTAGAATCATAGAATCATATGATTCTATAGTCTCACAACTATCTCTGGCTTCCAAAAGCAGGAAGGATATTGAGCTATTGGAGAGGGTCCAGAGAAGGGCCATGAAGAT